>JAMLFT010003158.1:0-22876 GCA_026544285.1 Pachyrhizus erosus | reverse complement strand
TTATAGCATATTTTTGAACTTAAAGTAATATAAAATTTAATTTGAGTTTGAAGATAATTTCATACTCATAACAATAATGATTAATACAATTTAATTTTAACATAATAATAATTTTATAATTTTAAAAATTATTATTTAGTTTAAATTTGAATTTACTAATAATAATATACTCATAATAATAATTTAAATGAGAAAAAAAGTTGTAAAATAAAAAAAATTTAAATATTTTTTTTACTCTCAAATTTAAAGATATGTTTATTTTAGTCTTCTAAATTAAGAAATACATTTTTTAGTCTTTTAAATTTGTGAAATAATTTTTTAATCCATAACAGAGTTAAGAAAACATCACAAAATATGTATCTAAATTGTTAAAAAATAGTTAGAAAGAAAAAAAAAATTCACAGATCTAAAGGATTAAAAAAAATAACTTAAAATTTGGAAGACTAAAAAAAATAAACTTTAAATTTGAGAAACTGAAAATATATTTAAATCAATAAAAAATCACTTTCATAAACTATGAGTAGAAATTATTATATAATGAGATAAAAGAAAAAAGAAAAACAAAAGGAATAAGATTTAATATCTAAAAATAAGTATATTTAAATTCAAATATAAAAATAGACTGATGTATTAAGGAGGTCTATTCCAATTTAGTATACATGAATTGTTTTAAATCTCTAACAAGTGAATTTGATTATTGGGAATAAATTAAAAAATAAAAATAAAAAATAGAGTGGTGTATTGCATGTAATGGAACAGTTAAAGACTAGATCCCGCCTTGTTTTGATATATAGCACGTAGAAATCTAGCGACTGTTGGTTTGGTGAGAATGACAGCAAACATTTTGGCCTTTTCCATTCTATTTTACATTCGTCATTTTCAATTAGTGTCTTTCGTTACTATAAAAGTCATCTTTTATGGGTCCATCAAGTTTCCTATCCTATTATATATTAAATGACCAAATGCCCGGATAATTAGGGGCTTCATTAAGGAGGATTTAATGTCATTGTAAGAGATAATAAGCCCATTTAATTATTATTTTTTTATTATGCAGTTGTAATGTGCTTTCTAAATGCGAAATTGGTCGAACTTGATCAGCAGCCTTCCAAAAATAAAGAATAATAATAATGGTATTTGAGTTAATTATAATTATCTAATGATATTCCCACCATTTCTTTTTATATATCTAAAAGATGATATTCGGGTTCATGGTATAATTGATATTTTTTTTATTTATGCTAAAGTTATTTTTAACTTCCTAATAAATCATTTAGGTTAAATACCAAAAAGATATAATGTGTTTTTATCCCAAAAGAATTGTAAAAATTGATCTTAGTGGTAATTTTTTTAAAAAGCTGTACTTTCGGTCCCTATTTTATTGAAATATGATGAAATTAATCTTTGGTGCCGCATAGCTTACGCATTGTAGCTAGGAAGTCCCATGTTAATCATGTCAATAGACAATACGAATAAAAGTAAGATGAGGAATAATTCTATTAATTTTTAAAAATACGAAGACCAAAATCATTATTTTTATATGGATTAAGACTCTTTTCCAAAAATTAAAAGACTTAAAATGCATTTTAATTTTCTTTTTATCACAATACGAAAAAATTGATATAATTATCATTGGTGAACTGGTGTTTGTGTAAATATACTATTGTTACACATAACATATGTAAGAGTAGTTTCAGAATTATAAAAATAATCGAAGACAATTCAGTTAATTTTGAATAAGTTTTCTTTTTCCAAATCCCTCCTCCCAAATTCAGTAGCTCGATAAAATTGAAAGGGGGAATTTAATTTGTTTATTTTTCTTTCCCTTCATTCTTCGTAGGGCTCTAACCAACCAATGTGTAAATAATTCCAGGGACTACTAAAATCCTAACATTAAAAAGCGCCACATATTAAATAAAATTAAAATACATAGCACATAAGTATGGGCCATGACCCAAGTGAGTGTAAACTGAAAACTATAAGGACTACTTGTTTAGTTTAACTCTCCTTGTAGTTGACCCAAAAACTCTTGTGGTTGACAAGAAAAAAAATACTTCGTTGTGGTTATGCCTCTTCTGTAGCAACATTTTCTATAATTTTGTGAAAATACAAATTGTTTAGGTTGTGAGCTTCTCCTCTTTCAATAAGACCAATACCTGGAAGAGATATTTAAAGTAAAAAAAATACATATTTTCTGCAACCGAGTACCCTTAATTTGAATTTAAGTTATGCAATTATTATGAGTGGAAAGTTGAGCAAGTAAATCCTTCGTCAGGATAACGTTTCTTAGTAGTTAATTATACTATATACATCACTTATATAGTTGACTGAAAAATATATTTGTTTGTACAACTTAGTGGCAAGTTTCTAATCTGAAGATCTCATGCATCAAAAGTTATATCTTGTACAGAAAGAATGAAAAGTATACCTGAAAGAGTTTACTTTTACTAGGTTTTTTACTAGATATATATATAATGACGTTTGTAGTTAAGAAAAATACAGAAATAACTACTCCAAAGCTATTGTCAATTTAAAACCTTGATAATTTAAAAGTTTTCTTTAATATAGTTTTGCCTCCTTTCTTTTGAAAAGATTAAGTGGTCCTAAACTTTCATTAATATATAGTTTAACTATTCCAATAAATGTCTTCACCTTTACCCCTGGTGTTATTGTTAGCATATCATAATTATATCACCTTTTGTCGTAATATAAATAATCATAAAGTATTCAAAGTACAATATTATAGTTTATATATATGATATATGCTGATTGCATACTATTCTGAGTACACAGGAGTTCGTTGGAAATATAATATATTAGATCAAATATTTGCTTTAGTATTATGTGTATCTTCTGTATCTGTTGAGGAGAAATGAAGTTTCGCAGTAATGACGATGCCCAACTTTATAATTCAGTCTCAGATAAGGTCGGAGATATACCAAACACCATACATTGTGCTTGTGTTCAAAACGTCAAAAAGGCTTGAAAATCTAATAGACTGACATAACATAGATGAGTTTGTTGTTTGTGTATATGTCTTGAGTACATAATATATTATTATGTTCATTGTGTTATTGCCGGTTGGTGAGGATGATTATTTGCTTCCACAAACTAATTTGATTCAAAATCCAATTCATTTAGCCAAGATGCATCAATGCTACAAGATTATGATCTCCATTATTGATCAAGATTATCATCACGTAGGGCCCCTCCACAAGAAAGCATGAATTTTTTGCTTAACTTGACCAGTGTATGAATGTTGAAGGAGGGACATGTCATGATTGGAATAATCATTGATTCATTATGAATAAAATATACGATGATGGCGTAGATAATGCCTGATGGATAAGAGTTTGAATTCTTTGGAAGCTAAATGAGACGTTTAGCTCCTAGGTCAAGAGGTTGGGACATGATGGGTTCTACATTGAACCTAATTCCTATGGAGTAAATTAAAGTGCTATTAACATTGTCTTTTGTTCATGAGAATAAACATGTTCTTTGATACTCTCTATTTATTACATGAAATCCTAGCTAGCCCTACTAAAAGATTTTAGACAATTATTTGGTGAAACTTGCGTGACATTTTATCCAACAATAAAACTTAGTATTAAAAGAGATTACGTTAAAGAAATCATAGCTTTCATTCCTTTACCAGGAAATTTTTATATATTCTATTGCGAAAGGGAAGCACTTCACACTGGATTTAGAACCTGTCAAGGAATCTTGCTTAGATTATCTAATGAAGAATACACAGAAAAAATATCAGTGCGGTTCGGATAATTCACTTTTTGGAAAAAACAGTCTAATCAATTTTTTCCCCCAATAAGTTCTCATTGTATGATTGTTTATTTTATAAGTGTTTGAAATTTAATAAGTTAATTGTGTTTATATATATATATATATAACATAAAGTTACTGTTAATGACAAAAAAAATAACAGTCATTTTTTCTTGTTTAAAATAAGAGTTATTGCCTATGATACTTGAGGATATATAATACAAACTTTGATGAGAATTTATGATATTTGAGGAGTGTAACTTTTTATTGTTTATGAATTTTATAAAAATAACATAGAAAATTAATTATTTAATAATTTATTTATACTTATAAGTTTATATAACTTTTATATATTACTTATTATTTATATTTTTTAATATTTAAATTTATATTTTATTGTCATGGTATTTTTTAATAAATATTTTTTAATCAATATAATAATATTTAAATAATTTTTAATTTCTTCAAAAATTATTCTAAACACTCAAATTTTATTTGTCATCAAACAAATATATTTTCTAGTATATAAATATATATGAAAAGAGATAAAGTTATTCTAAAAATAATTTTAAGAAAATTATTTTATATTTTTGTCATTTATTTTCTTGAAGTTTAAAAATTAAGAATAATTATGCATTACAATTATTAGATTTAAAAAATGAACGATCAAGATATAATATATTTTATTAAAATTACTCTTAGACTTGATCCCTCCTCCCTTTTTATGTTCTTGTCATTTATTTTCTTAAAATTTAAAAATTAAAAATAATTATTTATTATAATTATTAAATTTAAAAAAAATGAACGATCAAGCTATAATATACTTTATTAAAATTATTCTTAGATTTGATCATTCCTCTCTCTCAAACTTGATCTAAAAAATAACCATTCACATGTATATATAACTATAAGTACATAAAAGTAATAAATCATTATAAAATTCAAACATTACATATCATTGTAGAAGGAAATATATAAAAAAAATTACTAGCAACATAGAATATAATATTTAAAATATATTTTTAGGAAAAAAAAAGAAGAAAACATAAAAAAAAATAAAATTACTAGTAAAGCAATTATAATTTTTTTATGTGAAAGTTGATATTTATATTAATTTGTTAATGTGTTATATGAATTGAAAATATTACACACTTTATTTTATTAATCATTATATTTGAATATAGAACAAATTATAATGACACATCCTGTATTTTATACGAATTATATTTAATATTATTCTTACACTAATATCTTTTAATATTTAAAAATATTATACTTATACTTTTTTATATATTACACTAATCTCTTTTAATGTTTGAAAAATATTATACTAACATTTCTTATATATTATACTAACACTCTTTATAAAGAGTTATTAAAATGGTTAAAAAACAAAAAATATTTATATAATTAAATAACACAAATTTACTCTGTATATGTAAATTGCAAAAAATAAAGAAACCTCACATTTTTATGTTTAACGTTGAAAAATTTGGAATTATATTTTTTTATAAATTTCTTATTAGTTAAAAATAAATTAAAAATATCTCATTAATATTTTTATAAGTTCTCTCAAATATTTTTTGAAGAACACTTGTAGCATAAGATAAATCTACATAAATTGTTCATAATGGACCAATTTGTTTTTTTAAAAAAAAGATAATATTATTTTTTTTTTAAAAAAAGAATAATTTAGCGAACATACAAAAAAATAAAAAAAAATACTTATTTTATTAAAAATAACTTTTTAAAAAATAAGTGTAACCAAACGAACTGCTCTTTATTATGACTATTTTATGCGAACAGTTCTTTATTATAGCTATTGGACACAATGAAAGTGAAGCTCGAGCAACTTATCCCTTGAAACTTCGAAAGTTCTTGGACTTTGAAGTTGCGCGTACTCTTGTTTTGTTAATTGTTTAATTTGAAGTTAGTCAAGTTACTGAAATGTAATTGCCTTCATCTGTAAAGATAAAAAGATATTGCTATTCTGTCACCAAAAAGGAAAAAATATTAAATGGCTGTAATGTAAAGCTAGCCTGCTAGGAATCAAAAATAGATTCTCTCCTGCTAAGAAGTCAAGAGAGCTGTAGAAAACTTATGTTGGAGAGGATCAGATCAGTTAAGAATGGAATCTGTGGGATTGAAAGTGGTTTCCATACCCCCATCAACAATTGTCCAATGTTTACTCCTTTTCTACTTATCTGTTGAAACATAATAGAAGTATAGAAGTTTTTGTGCTGCAAGTTACAGCCACACACTTATTCCCTTTCAATCTGTCTCCCAAGTCTCTTCTGTGATTAATTTAGTACCATTCATCAAAACTTGCAGGAATATAAACTTCTAGTATGTACACTTGCAGGTTTTGGGGTTCATATCTTACAATTAGCAGTTGCTACATATGGACAGGGAAAAGGAGAATCCAGTTGAGAACCAATACTTGGAATTTTTGTATTTCTCTTGTGTTGGAAAAGCAATTATTACATTGTTGGCTATAGTCATGATAATTTTATTCATGTGAAAACAAAAAATATCTGCACAAGAGCAAATGACTTCGTCATTTGCACCCTTTTCATTGGTGTACATATCAACAGCAAGCAAGATAGACTTCACAAGGAAGGGAAAAGCCAGAAGTTAAACAGACAGGATGCTGATGATAGAAACCAAGACAAGAAAGCCATAGCAGCAGATAATTGATATCTACCACATAACTTTGGCGGGCAATAGGATCTATCAGCATCGAGCAGGAGATCTGTGACACTGGCTGTTGAACATGCTGCTGCTAATGAGAGATATGACAAAATCTGGGATGTAGAAAAACTGTAATACCATTAGTGCATTAGTATGTTATGGAAACAAGGACTTGAAGGTTTTTAGGTCACAAATTGCACATACCATGTCTCCCAAAAAGACGATCATTACGAGTCTTCGTTGGAGAGGTAAACATTTTATAAAGACAGAGTATGCATCTACAACCAACAGTGTTATGCTCCAGGGAATTACCAAACCCATTACGGTTACCAAGTAGCTGTGAAATAGCATAAACAAAGACAAAGGTAAAAATCTCAAGTGAAGCATATGCATAGAAGATAACCTAGACAGGATAAACCCCCAAGACATTGCCAATGCAACTTTTGAAACTAGGAAAACATGCTTATACCCAAATCTTTTACCTCCTGTAAGCTTTATTAGATCACGAATTTGCTATATAAACAAACACTTCACAGAGAAATATGTTCTCTTATCACAGTGAAACCACGTTGAAGTTAAAATCTAGAGTGTTTAGGCCAGCATTTAGTTTTCATACCAACAGTTTCAAATTGCTGTCAAATTGCATCACATGGATAATGCAATTACTATACTGATCTCAAATATAAACAATAAAATTTTCATATATTTTGATCGGAAATATAAAAAAATTTCAACTAGTTTTAATATATTTAATGAGATAATTTATAAAATATCCTTCGTTTAATTGAAATCTTATTTTCAATTACTTCTTTTCATTCTTAACATTAATTTGAAGGGTAGAAAATAAGAGACCCTGTGATAGATAGTAGTAATTCATAATGGGAAATACCTGTGTCTATTGATTATCAAAGATACAAATATATACAAGATTATAGCTACCTAAAGTATGCTGATTTGGATAATTACAGGTAATTGCATAATTAAAATATCTTCTACAAATCTCCTATTACTTCTACAGAACTTCCTGATTTCCTGATTTCCTGAATTGTCCTAAAACACTGAAGTGAAAATAGAAAAAACAGTGCCTGCAACATTATAATACGTTCAATTAATCAAAAATATTTCATTTCAAGAAAAACAACTTGAAATAATTCATTTTCATTTTTTTTACTAAAATGCCAAAAATGAGCGCTTAGGCCAGCAACATGGCAATGGACTAACAGGCCAATTCAATCTGATTTCTCTCCACCAATAAATATGTGAACTTTCCCAGACCAAAAATCAGAACCTTGTAGTATTTAATGGTTCCACCCTCCTTAAAGCGTCATAAAGTCATTTCAATGTCGAAGTTGGAAAAATGAATCAGCAACACACTAACACAGACTCACCATTCCAAAAGGAATTTTGTTTTCCATAGCAGGTTTATGACTAAGAAGGCACTTACTCACTAGCATGAAAGTGTTCAAGCCATAAGCAATTAATTGAATAGGCCATCCAACACGACTTACTTTCATCCTCAATCCACTTCCCTTCATTCATGATTCTCTCCTCCTCACAGCACACTCTGACACCCACCACAAACTCACATAAATCCCCCATCACTTTGATTTCTGCAACAATTCATGACAAAAACAAATACATGGTCCCCAAATCAATTCTACCTATAAAATCTCAACAACTTTCGAAACATAGGACCCCCAAAATCAATTACTCGTAAATTACCCTTTAAAAAACAATAGATGGGGCGTGATTAAATTGGCAAAAGTTATCAAATTTGGTGGCACAGTGACAAAATAGGAAAGACCCAGAATTGGGCAGGTGAAGAAGACACGAAATTCAGAAACAGAGAGAAATACCAGAAAGAGGTATAGCCGTAGAAATCAACATCCAAACACATAAAGAGAAGGGAAGCTGTGGAAAACACTGTTTGGCCCAATCGGAGAGCCAAACTGGCGCTGCTTCCAAACGCCCCTGGCAGCTCCTCCATTCTACCATGGTAATTCAACCCAAAACATGCCCGAAACATCAACCACCTTGGGACTCGTCAGAGTGATAATAACTAATAATAATTATTATAATATGGTGTAAAAAAAAGGAAATGATAGGAATATGAATGTTAAGTGTATGTATGGATAAGACTTACGAAGAATAAAAAGAATAATGAACTAATTTGATGGTAAAATTGGAAAGGGGATTGAGTTATTGTGTAAATAAAGTAGGTTTGGGTTCTTCTCAGCCTTTCGTTATTTTTAGAATTAGTAGGTTCAGTGATTTCGTCGGCGCGGTACCTGTGGTTGTATTCGCCTACATGGCACTTAATCATTCTGTCTAAACTGTTTTGGAAATTATTGCACTTAAAAAATTAAGAACAGTACAATGAAGCCATCTTAGTGGCCCCACACAGTAGATTTTGGTGTATTTGAATTTCTTCTCCTTTCTGTATTAAAAAGCGCAAAATTTTCCTTTATAACGAATTTCCCCATACACCTGACACCAAGAAATTATTCTTAGTTTCGTCGCATTATTTCACGGGTCCGCATACTCCTTTTTTTTTCTTTTAACCTATAAATATTATGTTTATAAGTTATTTCAGTTAATTTTTAATTTTTTTATTAGTTCAAAATTAATTTGACTGTTTTATATATAATTTTTTATTGTTTTTAATTCTTTATTAGTTAAAAAATTAATTTAATTATTTAATATACAATTTTTTTTAATAATTTCTAATATATTAAAACAGTATTCAAATATCTTTTAAAATTCTATTCTAATTTCTTGTTGTATTTTTATTTTTAAATATTTATTAGATATTTATTTTAATTTTCCTATATATGATCATTTATTTTATTTTTATTATTATATGTTTATATATTTTATATTATAATATTTATTTTAACCAATTATATTATTTATAATTTTTAGTGTATTGTTTTTATTTCAGTTTATACTTTAAGATATTGATATTATTATATTATAGGTTAATTTAATTTTTATAATTTAATTTTAATATTACTATTTATTTTAGTATTATTTTATTCATATTACTTTTTATTATTTTAATATTATACTTTAAGATATTTTAGTATTATATTATTTTTATTTTATTTTAAATTTGATTGATAATATTTTAGAATATAGTATAAAATTAATAATAAAAAAATACAACATGTAAAAAATATAATTAATAATTAATTTATATAAAAAATTATAAGTATTTAAAATTAATTAAAAATTAAAATTATAAATATTCTAAAAAATATTTTTATAAATTAAATTAAATTAAATTAAATCTTATATAAAAATATTTTCTAAATATATTTATTTATATCATTTTACATTTTTCAACTACTTGAACAAATATTTTTACCAAACATTTTCAATTTTTTATCTTTAACTAGTTTAAAATACTAACTAGCTATTCAACTACAAGTAAAGTTTGACATTTGAGTTTATACCTGTTGACTGTCTGTATAACCTTTAGTCTGTGAGAATTACGGGCTTTATATCTCATAGTCTATTGAAAAGCGATTTTTTTTAGTCTATCCTATTTAACCTGTTTGAAAAGTAAGTTAAACAGGCTTACCTACTATCTAAGCCCGTGGTTTATTTTATAAGTTAATTTTAAAAAATAATTTTTAATTAATAAAGAAATTTGAATTTAAACTTGAGACATTTTTAAATTTTATTACTCATTTTATTTAATTTAAATATTCTATGTTTAGTTTAAATTTAATTTTTAAAAATAAATCATTGTAATTTTTGTTTTTTTAATGTGAGTTGTGAGTTTTTCTTATTAATTCGTGAGTTAATCCAGTGGATTGTCTTAAATGGAGTTCGTTTAATTTGTGAGTTTAACTGGTAAAGTATATGAGTTGCAGATTCAAACATATGGACAAACTCTAGACCTAATTTTAGCTATAAGTTAATTTTTCAGTAAATTTTTCAAATATAACTATAAAATAATCCATTTTGTTTTCTACCTAATTCAATCCACACGTGTTAACTTTTAAAATGAATTGCTTTTTTTTTTAATAAATTAATTCTTTCTACAATGTAATACTCTTTCTATTATAAACTAATTGTAGTTTTTACTTTTTAAAAATGTTATAAAATAACTTATGTTTCCACTTTTTGAATGAAATATTAAATCATCTATTTTTATTTTTTTTCTTCTAATAATCATTGTTGTCTTGAAAAATTTAATAATATATTTATTAAAATCAAGAATAATAATAATAATAATAATTTAATAAAATCATCCTATAATGAATACAAAATATTTTCTTACAATACTTATTTTTCTTAATCTGTGTGAAAAAAATCTTAAACATCAATCAATTTGAGACAGAAAAAATATAAATCTATAATTAAAAATAATTTAATAAATTTATTTTATATTTAAAATTAATTTATTAAAGTTAAATCTATCTAATTTTAAAATAAATAAAACATTTAAAAAATGTGATACATGTTCAATAATCTCTGTAATAATTTATATAATTTTGTTTAGCTTTCTTCATTATGATGACATATAATAAATAATATGAATAGAAAAAATAAATATAAAAAATATTATTATTATATAAATTATTGTATGAATTGTTATCTAAATAATTATTTTTAACATTAAATTATGTATAAAAATTTTATATTTTTCAATAACATGCTTAGTCATGGAGAACGGGTGGTATTTCCTGTACAAGAATGGGTAAAAAAACACTCGAGCGTGTATTTTTCTATTTATAAATATAATTTGTATATATAAATTTTTAATTTAATAATTAAATTTTGACATTATATATATATATATATATATATATATATATATATATATATATATATATCAATAAAAATTAAAAGAATAGAGAATATTTGATAAAGTTGATCTTCGCAGTTTAAATAAAACAAATCAACCATTAGTATTGTTTTAAAGAAAATATACAACTAAGTATTTATTCATGAAAATATAATTATTGCATTGAAATTTTCAATTTCTTAGTGATGAATGCTACAAAGTTCCTACAATTTATAATAATTATAATATAAAATTAACTCAAAAATAAAGAAAAATCTAAATTAAATATAATAGAAATTTTTACTTATATATAAATTAAAATCAATTAACCTTGTATTTTTCATGAAAGAATTAATTCATAATACATACTCTAAATTTATCTAAATTATATAAATAAATAAATATATATACATATAATGACTTTAGTGAAAACACATGCTTATATAAAAATATAAAAAAATTAATAACAATCATTACATCAAAATTAAAACAATAAATTTTTAAGATTAAAATATTTAAAAATTCAAATATAGAATTTATGTAACTATCAAATCTTTAAAAAATTCATAAAATAAAAAAAAATCTATAAATATATCAATTATCACCTCCTAAATTATCTCATCACTCTTCTTCAAGATTATATTATTAGGTCATCATCATCATCATGATAATTATTATTGTCATTATCATAATTATCATTATTGCTACAATCATGATAATGATGATAGTCGTGGTCGTGATAATAGTTGTTAATTTAGATGTTTTAAAATATAATAATGAAGATATTTTAGATTTGAATTTTGTTTGTCAAATTTTATAGAAATTTGATGACTATATTAATTTAATTTGAATTTTAAAATACTTTAATATAAATGATCTATTATTACTAATATTATATGATTATTATTATTAAGTGTTTTTATATTCTTATATAAATAAGTATTTTCACTAGAATCATTTCTTATATATAAGCATTGTCACTTTTTTTTTTAATTGGAGTGCATTAGTAACTTACAGTTAAATTTTGGACAAACAAATCAAAGTTCTTTTATTATATTAAATTACATTTAAGAATATTATAATATTTTATTGTTTAATAATTTCTCTTTAATTTTTTGTTAGCATTAAATATTTAAAATTTCTCTCATCACTTATCAAAATTAAATTTTAAATTCTCTTTCTTCTCTCATCTCTTATTATAATATAAATATATTTTAAAAATATACATGTATTATAAAAATAAACATATATTTCAATTTGTAATATTTTTAATTTTGGTACATATTAAAGAAAATTAAATTAATATAAAATATTAATTTTGAATCATTCTTTTCTAAAATTTTAAAAACAATAATAAAAATTTGGTTAAAATATAACTATTTTTTTTATTTTTTTTACTTTCTTAAAATTAAAAAATATATTCATAAAAAAAATTATTCAAATCATATATATATCTTATTCAAAGTATAATAATAACTTTTGATACAAATCTATAAAAATATTAAAAGTATAGTGATTGGTAAAAAAAGTAATAATTTTTTTTATTGATAAAACGTTAAGTGATTGATAAAAAAAAATTATGTGATTGGAAAAATGATTACATAATTTTAAAAAATCTTAAAAAAATTTACATGGTTGAAAAAAATAAGTGATTGAATTTTTTTAATTAATAAAAAAAATTTCAATCACTTAATTTTTTATTGATCATGTAAGTTTTTATTAAAAAATAATAATAACTTACATGATTAAAAAATTAATCTTTTCTAAAAGAATAATTTTTTTCTAAAAAATTAATGTAAAAAATAAAAATTTGAATCAATTACATAAATTATTAATTTTTTTAAAAAAATTTTGTTATTTTAAAAAAAAAAGGAAAGACTAATTAAAAGATAATATTTTTTTATATTAGTTTGATTTATTTTTCTTTAATAGATACCAAAAATTAAAAACTATAAATTTAAATATTTACTTATTTTTATAATACTTGTAGATTTTTTAAATATATTTATATTATGGTAAGAGATGAAAGATGAAAGAAAATTTAAAATTAAATAACAATGAGAGAAAAGGGATGATTGAACAGTAAAACACTATAATAGCTTTAAATTTAATTTAATAAAATAAAAATTATTTTTTTTTATCTAACTTTTATAATGTAGATTACTAATATACTTTAACTGAAAAAAAAATATTAACAATCATTATATATATATATATATATAAGATTAAGCTATTCAAAAAGTAACTGTAAAAAAATTATTTTTTATCTTTATCTTATATTTATTTTAATACTGTCAAAGATGATTAGTCATTAATCAATGTGATCAATTCTACTACTGTATTATTTTTATATATACGAATTTCTTATGTTTTATTTTTTAAAAATAAATTAATAAAATACGTCAAGTCACAACTAATAAATATAAGTAAGCAATTAACATTATTCCCTAGAGGTGATCTAGTTGCAGTGAATTGAGATAAAACAACGAAGATTTAAGTTCAACTCTTATTAATGTCATGAAAAAAAAAACAATTAAATTGAAATTTATACAAATTATTTTGAGAAACTACAACTACCCAAGAGCCAAGACCTACATGTCTAATACAAAATGAGTCTACACCAACACACCTCAAAGAAAAGGTTAAAAAAAAAATCCACTCAACCCGACAAGTCAAGTTCTACAGCTAGCAAGATATAATACCAAATGAAGTTACTATACTCCTGCTCTTCGTCAAGCACATTGGACCCATAACATAGTCTCATTTGTTTCACTTACCAATGAAATGATATACTTACATAAACAGGTGCTTATTATAAGATGTACATTTCTATTTTTGAGAACATTAATTGAGGCAACTACCAAAGGTTCCCATTTTTATCTTTATGTTTTGAAATGTTATTTCTAAGCAAAAGATTATTCTCAGGCATGTTTTTTCAACACCGCTCTTGTCATTTCTTACCTATAAATGGAGTTGGGAATACTTCATTCAAATGAAAATGATTGAAGATTTCCAACTTTAAGTAGTGAGTGGTGATAATGTGTTGTGACGAAGAAAAATGAATTTCTATTTATTTTTAGGGATGTTTTTATTTTAACATCAACTATTTCTGAAAATACAATTTGAAACTATATGAAAATAGCAAACATAAATATAAAGGATTTTAAAAATATCATTCCTATGATTAAAATTTCCAAAAAAAATTTCGTCAGGATCGAAAAATCATTCCCTAAATTAAAACCAATGCAACCCTAGTGTGGAAGCCAATGAATACGAGAGAAAGCAAAGCAACTAACTTGTTGAGTGTTAAGTACGTATATTGGAGCATTTCTGATTGTAAGTTACCATCAATCATGAATATCATCGTTGAAATTTGAACTACCTACCAAAAACCTTAATCTTAAATCATTTAAGATTATTGACAAGTTGGATCGTTGTTGACTTACAAAAAAGCACAAGCAAACAAGTAATACAACCAAGGAGAAAAGGAAAGTTTATTTTTTCTTTCACATTGATTGTAAAGAAGAGACGAGGGAGATCAAGGAAACATTAACAAGTGTTAGATCATGCTCTCTCATGTTACGTACAATGGTGCATAGTCTCATGTGAAGTACTTTTCGCAAGCTCTATAATACTACATAAAAATTTATATTATTATATTATATACAGGTATAAATATGTTGAGAAAGACATTAATTTTTACATAATAATAAAAGATCGAAGATCAATATAATGAAAAAAAATAACTAATTGAGTAGGCTGATACTATTTTAACTTACTACAATATAAAGAGATAATCAAAAATTGATAATTAATAAATAAATAAATAATTTATTTATTAATTATTAATAATTAATATAATTAACCTAATAATAAAGTCAAATTCATAAGGTAAGACTTATAATTTTAAGTCCATTAAAAATATTTATAAATGATAATAAATATTAAAAATAAATGTTATTGTTTATTTTCATTACTAATCGAATAATTATTTTTTTTAATTTGTGACTATTGGTTGACTTGAATATCAAAATATTTTTTAAGTATCTTAGTTTTAAAAGATAGTTATAAAACTTAGGAGAAAATTATTGTTGTATCCTTTTGTAGATTCAGAAAATAATTTAGGTTGAGCAAGATAAAATTTATTTTAGTAATCACTATTTTATGTTTTAAAAAAATTAGTCTCCATTATCCTAATGAAAAAAAATCACAAATGCTGTTCAAAAAAGGATTAAAAAATAGAAAAGATAACTGATGCTTGAATTGATGAAGAAAAAAAGGAATGTATGTGACCCTTTGAAGAAAAAGGAAGGTTGTGTAGTGATTGACATTATAGATTGTAGCATTATGATATTTTGATATTCTAATGACTATGCAGCTTAATAGGATTGAACATTCTTGATTGCTGTGGGAGAGGGTGAGTTATGAGCACCATATCGGTTCCTTTTGTCCAGGGGAACGACACTTAGTGCCATAAAGTGTTTCACATGTGTTGACTACGGACCTCACTATTTTTGACGATTTTCTTACTTACACTTCATATTCTCTTCACACTTTATTATAAATTATTTTAAGAAAAAATATTTTATATAAAAAATTTACAATATCATTCAATTATAAATTTATATTTATATGGTTAACTTTTATAATTATATCTTAAAAGTCATCTCAATAATAATTTTTATTAGAAAAAATAAATAAAAAGGTTAATAACATTAATAGATATGAAAGGAAAAGTTTTTGTGTATTAAAAATATGAAATGGAAAGACTAAATAAAAAATTTAATAACATTAATTAGCTAAGAATAGTTACAAAAGTTAGAAAAATATTTATTTATTTCACAAAATTTTGAACTTCAGTATTTTATCTTTAAATTTTTTTATTTCTCTCATTTATTTTACCTCTTATCCTTCTTATGTTGATATACTAAATCTTTCTATTATTTTTTCCTATGGCCCGATAGAATCTAGATACACTCACCCTGGCTAGTAGGACGAAATAGTTGGCCTAATAGGGCATTCTGTACAACTAGAAGACACTTATGGTCATTAAATGGACGCAAGATTGAATGATAGCACAATTTTTTTAACCTAGCATATACTCCAAATGAGAGTCACGACTAATCTTTTCATATACTAAAATTTATTTAAATATTCACCTCTCTTAGTAGATATATTCAGACATTGGGATTCAACCTTAAACCATAAAAAATATTATTTGTCAAACTGTACCACCCCATGTTGGTTGGCACGTGTTTGGGTTGAGATTTTCTTTAACAGATACTTAATTGCTTTTTTAAAAAGTTGTCTCTAAAAACTGACAAAAAATTAAGCAACCATTTCTGTTAAACAAGGTAAACCGAACATATATTTGTCTGCCTAAAAGACCCCTTACATTCTGCTAATTAGCTTCCTCTGAAAAGAGATGCTAAATGAATCAGTGTACTATTTCATTGACCACCATGCTAGCTCATGCTATATTTCAGCGATTTGGGTATTGTTTGTCTGTCAAATGCCCCTTCCTATAATCCAATTACATGATTTAGTTGAAAATATATTATCATGAACATAAAATGTCTTGCATTCTTATTCTGAACCGAGAACAAAATGGAAAAGGTAGCATCAATTGCAATCCTTTTTCAAATGCATGTTTCCCAAGTGACTAGCATATTAGGTGTAATGAAGCATATAAAACGATGCAATTCCAACTAGCAAAAACTCAAGCTCCAAAACTCACACACACCATCAATTTAAACCTTGAAATTTTAAGCATTGTAATTGGAGGTCGATATAATATACAACCATTACAGTAATCTCAGTAGTGCTAGGAAAGTTGGGTCAACGGATAATGCAGCAACACCATGGAGTTACAACAAAATCTGAGCCAACAAAACACAAAACAAAGCATAAAAGAAGCAGTCTATGACTCAAGCTGAGCATACCAGATGCCCTGAATCTTGACATCCTTTGGAGCCTTTGCTCCCAAATCAGTGTCAGATGGCTGAACACTCTCAAACACCCCAATGACCTCACCAGTCTCAGGCTTTGTCTTGGTCACACTCAATGTTATTTTCCCTGTGGATGATGAGGCACTTTTGTTGTTTTCCTTGGCAAGTTCTTCCTCATCTCCTCTTCCACCAGCAGGCAAAGCAACTGCATTGTCATAACCTGTGGAAGCACCCCTTCCCTTGGGGTCCAAGAAAGAGCTTCCACGGTATGATGGGACCAGAAACTGCCCTCCAAAGCTCTCTGGCTTCCCTGATGCCACCAACTGCTTGATGGTGAAGAGGAATGGAACACGTTCGCCTCCCGGTAGCTGAACTGTCACTGCTGCGTAGTCAATTCCATCTTTCTCTTCAAACTTGACAGTGCCATCAGGAGACACCTCAAAGGGTCCCTCAATCTCGTCAAGAGTGTAGGTCAGACGAGTCATGAGCTTTGTGTTTTGGAACTCGAGTGGGGTGTTCTTGGTCACACCCTCAGCCTTCACTGTGAATGAAGTAGGCTCAAGACACAACTTCTTGGCATTGTATTTCCCTGGCTTGAAGGCAAATGAGTCCACTCCACCCTCAATGGTTGGGCACTGGTTCGCTGTTCCTGTTCCCTTCACTTCCAAGTATGTCTTGCTCTGGATTTCATCGTAGGTTAGCCTCTTTGGAACACCTTCAGCACTTGCCCCCTGAATGCCAATGGTAGTTATTATCAAGGAAAAAGCTTAGATGCAGTGTTTTAGGTATTTGTCATCTTTGATCTTTATTATAATGCAAGTCTTACTTTGATAATCCGCATCATATAAGTTTGCATTAAAAGTCAACACAGATTACTAAAATAAGACTCAAATTCTAATTAGTTCTTTAAACACACAACATCACTCATTAGTCATTAACATCTTTACTGAAATACTCATTCTAACCCACTATTTTTCCTTAAAATTTAATAGGACTCACAAAACCAAGTGTCTAAGACTAGTTACATATATGATTGGTGACTTCCAATAAAAGAGAGTATTAGAAACTATATTATTAGTATTATTACACATGTGATTCCTTTATGCATTTAATCATTAAAGCAAGTATAGCAAATCAAATACTAATCAAAATTGTATTCACGAGGTCGAGTCCTATTCCCGAAACAGGCAGTGACCTCCTTGGGCAAATTAACATCTCATTCAAGTCAGGTAAAGATACGTGGTTTAGACTGCATACCACAGGCTTGGGATCATAAAGCTCTTATGCTGAATATGTCGTAAGACAATAAAATGACTGATAATAGTATCATTTGATAATTGACATCCATAATCAAATTGACGGTTACTAGATCGTTCATCAAACGAATCCTACCATAACGAAAAAGAAAAAGAGGACATTGAACATTACTATCATACTATATGTCATTAAACAGAAGATATAACAATGAACTTTACCATCATACTACATGTCATTAAACAGAAGATATGACAGTAAATTATGGAGGAGTTCATGGAACAGTTAATGATAGATAATAGTATAAAATTGGAAGAAAAGAAGGCAACATACGGAGACAACTAGAGCAGAGGTGGCAAGGGCGAATCCTGCAATTTTGGTAGCATCAACACACTTGTTAGCTAAGTCCTTAAGATCAGCCTGAAGGGAGCATGAGAGCTTAGCTCCAGTGGGTTCCAAACCAAAAGCCTTAGAAATGGACTGAGTAGACTTAAGCTGCAAAGTGTTGGTCCGACCCAACTTGGTGGGTTGCATGAAAGTAGCTGCTGCTTGTAGTGACGCTGCCATTGGCACCAAGGTTCCCTCTCTCTTCCTCTATGGGTAATCGAACCAAACCAGTTTGCAAGTGTTTTTGTGTTGTAGGAGAGTGGAGAGAGTACAATTATTTGGTGGCTATGATGTGAGTGTGAGTAAGATAACGGATAGGATAAGGTGATCTCTTATTGGATGATTCATGCTAATGCCACTGGTTTTGTTGGTTGCCACGTTGCAAGCTTCTTAATTGGGATAAAGATACTTTCGTCTTTCTGTCACAATTTTGGTGACTAGGATACCATCCACCACAAAACCAGGACATTTAAAATTGTATGCACCATGCATTTTTTTTCAGTTATGATTCTCAAACACGGAAAAATCTTATATTGGACCTCTACATGCTGTTAATTTTGTTTTCTAAGTATTTCTTCACATTTAGAATAATGATGTTTTAAAGTTATAATATACTAATTTCTCATAAATTAATTTTTTTTTATCAATAACAAATATATTTTATGACTTATGTTTTTTTTTAATATAAATATTAATTATTTTTTTTAAATATATTTATAAATATGATTGAAAAAATTATTTAAAAAAAGTTAAAAGGACCATTATTTTAAAATAAAAATAAAAAGCTAAAAAATTATTATTTTAAAATGGAGGGAGTAATTAATTATTATTATTTATTTATTTATAATATTTTATTAACTAATTTATACATATTAAAAATATTAATAAAATTATGTATTAGTATTAAATTTGTCTATAATTATAATATTGTTTAAATTTATTTTAAATATTATTGAAATTAATTTTAAAAGGTTTTCTATTTAATGAGATTCTATTCATCTTCTTCAATCTCTATTAGAAAGAGAAATAGATAATTCATGTATTATTTAATTACTCCTATTAAAAATTAAAATAAATAAAAATATTTTAATTAAAAATAACTAATACATAGAATAGTTGAAATAAAATCTTATAAAAAATTATAATTTTTTAAATAATAACTTATAAATAAGGACAGAGATAATATTATTAAATATTTTAATAATTTTATAATATTATTAATCGCCATTTACAAAATAAAATTAATAATTATTACACATTTCAATAATCTCATAATACTATTAATAATGTATAATTAATTGATGCAATTTAATTTATTTATCTTTAACTACTCATAAGATAAAATTAACTACGTTTACATATATACTTAGCCACACATTATGATCAATAACATCATAACATTAATAATAATTTTTAAAATAAAATTAATTATATTTATACATTAAATTAATTGTATGTGACAGATAATAATTTTATAAAATAATTAATCACTTATAAAATAAAATTAATTGTTATTAAATATTTCAATAACTTCGTTAAGCATACAGTGATAATTATATATGTTTATGCATATATTTAACCGCATTTCCATATAAACATTCGGAGTAAAATTTCAGATGTAGGTTTAGCTTTTTCCACTTTTATTAGAGGAGAAGCATGGATGAAAATAGGATATTATATTGGTTTACTGTTTATGCAAGCCTTTATCTCAAGGAAAATGTTTCTTACAACACAAAAATAATCTTTAATTCTGAAGTATATTTTAAGATAAAATTAATAAAAAATTAGTGATATAAATAATTATGTAATATGTGACATATGCCATTGATTTTTTAATGTTTAAATAATAAATCTGGTACCAATAAGGTTGATGTAACCTAATGATCATTCCAAATGAATGAGTAAATATGTTGACGGTGGCGAGAAATGTAGGTGACAAATGACCTATTCGCCTCAGGGCAAGCTTATTCGATGCAGGTCACAAATTACAGTAAATTAAGTTTAAAATGTCTAAATTTAATTCAGTCTTTTAAATTGATATTCAAATCCAACCTTATGCAAGTTACAATTTAGAAGCGATCACACTGAAACATTTGTTAATTAAGTTGCTAACTACACCAATTTATAATATATATTAATATTAATATATATAAAGATGAGAGATCAAATTATTTTAAAATTAAGTTATTTTTATTATTTATTTTTTAAAAATTTAATCATTAAGATTAATTATTTCTTAAAATGATTATATTTTAAAAAATAAATAGTAAAGATAAAGAGGAACGTTTTTAAAATAATTTAATTTTTTCTCATATGAATAGAGAAAAGATCAAATTACTCTAAAAATATTTTTTTTTTAATTATTTCTTATTCTTATTATTAATTTTCTTGAAATTTAAATATTAAGATTAATTATTCATTAAACATTAAATTCTAAAAAGATAAATGGTGAAAATGAAAAGTAACTTGTTTAGAGTTATTTTTAGAATAATTTTCTATTAAACTACTTTCATTTTTATTATTATTATTCTTAAAATTTAATTATTAAGATTATTTACTTATTTAAATAATTAAATTTAAAAAAAATGAATGATAAAGATGAAAAATAAGTCTTTTAAAATTATTCTTTAAATATTTAATATAGTGGGAATATCATTTTTAAGTAATCATATGATATTAAATTTTGATAATCCATATATGATTATACAATCTAAATTTAATCATCTAACTTCATATAAAAATAATTTTTTTATTAGATATGTTTCCTATATACATGTGTGTGTATATATATATAATGGATTAAATGATTTTTTAAAATAATTTTAAAAAATTAATCTTCATCTTTCTATTTATTTTTTTATAATTCATGACAAATTTTATTTATAAATTCCGTAATTTTTTTTTTGTCATCCTTAGGTGGGGCAGCCTAGATGGGTTAAAAAGAGTTGATGGGGTTGAATTTGTGAGATTAGTGTTATTAGGAAATTGATTTTCCACAAAGGTGACATGCTTGGACATGTATAAGCTGTTTGTTTTAGGCTCAAGATAGAAAGTATATATACTGAGAGTTTGAATAATTGATAAAAATGCATTATTCAAAGTAAAGTTGAAGCTTGTTGGACGTATAAGGCTTTCACCGTGGAAAGAAAAGGCACCCAAAAGCAAGTAAATGTTGGTAATTAGGTGCATTCTTGAATAGTAATTCGAAAAGGGGATTTCATGAAAAGATTTGGGGTTAGAAGCATGTTTATTAAATAGATAGTTATTTGAACTTTGAAATGCAAATGACTAAAATTGGGAAAAGGGGTAAGATTTGAGTGGTGAAGGAGAGCACCATCAGTTTCAACAATATGACGATGACGTCTTCCAGTTATCCCATCAAGTTCGAAGGTGTACAGAGGAGTGGTGTAATGAGTGATGCCATTTGTAGTGAGGAATTGTTTTTATTTTATGAATTCACCACCATCATCCAAACATATAGCAATTAAAGGTATATCCTTTGAGAGGTGGAACCTCCCTTAAAAAGTGGATGATGTTAGTGTTGTTTAACTTGCTGATCTTGCATGCTAGAAGTACTAGAGACTCATTGTTTGTTCAAATTTTATTGTTATGAAAAAAATATTCTTTATTCTTACACAGTTGATCAAAAACCTTTGGTACATTCACACTAACTCCATCAAACCCAATACCAAGTACAACAACATTTCAATTTTTTAAACCATCCATACTTCGTCCGGGCTTGTTAAGTTTAAATCATCTTAACAAAAAAAATATAAAGTATTAACATTTTTGTCCAAATTCAAAATTTTACTAGCATGTTAGCTAATTTCTTAAAATACTTTGAAATTTTCTTATAATATTATACCTTTCTACTAATTGCTTCTTTTACTAAATAAACAATGTCGGATGTTTTTAATATTTTTAAGATAATAAGTGTATTTATTTTTATTACTTTCTTTATAATATATTAAAAAGATTAATAAAAAATATTACAGGATATGTTGTTATTTAGATCGGAAGAGCGTCG
>JAMLFT010003157.1:0-22877 GCA_026544285.1 Pachyrhizus erosus | reverse complement strand
AGGCAATTAAGCACAAATCACTAATAAAAATGGGTACAAAAAGATAAGTTTATTGGGGAAAATAATGACTCATCACTCATCATCCTCATTGTCATTATCAATCAAATTCTCCTTAAAAAAAGTCATTAATCTAGCTTTGGTCCCAAAAAAAGATAAGTGTCACACCATCAGATAAGAGAGAAAAGATCAATGACCAGGGAAAATATAATCTGATCCAAAAACTCATCCATGATTAAATGATGCAACTCTAAAAGGTGAAGGAAAAAAGGAAAAGTATGTGTTTGGCATCGGTTGATCAACATGAAAATACAATCACATTAGTTGAGTGAATCATATGTTTAGATCAAAATTTAGTGACTCTTTACACTTTATCCCTGTAGGTGCTATATGTATCTTAATCTTACTTATAAAACAATTTTCTTCAAAGTAATCTTCATGCTCTCACTCTCCATCATGAAAAGTCATCCAAAGTCGGTATACTAGAATCTGGCATGACATCTTCGCCTAAAAAAATAAAATAATGCATAGGTGAGTCCTTCACTCATACAAATAAAGAATGCACACATAATCATAGACTTTTTATATTATTCTTGTTCAAATACCATTTATCCCAAATTATATGGTTAGTTCAACTCATCATGCGAATATGCTACCATTGGAATCACTGAAACTCGATGGACTTATTTTACTTTAAGTTAGATGACATGTTGAGATCTCACCCTCACCTTAGTACACAAGTAGGATTCTTCATCGATCAAAATTATCTCACTTTAGTAAAGATTGCCAAGTCGGCTTTATGCGAAACTCCTTGCAACTTAGTACT
Source organism: Pachyrhizus erosus (assembly GCA_026544285.1). Lineage (NCBI taxonomy): Eukaryota > Viridiplantae > Streptophyta > Magnoliopsida > Fabales > Fabaceae > Pachyrhizus > Pachyrhizus erosus. The sequence continues at coordinate 22,054 of JAMLFT010003157.1, read as the reverse complement.
ACATCCCTAAGGTCTCATAACCCACGATTAAATAATCCATTAAGTATCAGTCTATCATATCATCTAAGAATTATCTCCTTAACTCAAAATCCCCATTTAGTCTTATTAAATATAAGTTCGTATGACCTTCTATGCTCCTAGTACATAACGACAACCATTTACACATGTGTATACTAGTTAGCATACAACAGATGATACACCTCATTTCCACCCTCGGTGTCTCGCAATTTGATATCAATCATAATGATGGTCTCATTGTCAACAACACATTTTGAAGTGTTACCACGTATCTCATTTGCCTAAATAGCACCTCACCCTAAAAGGGCTATATATTTATATTACATCTCATTCTATTTTGAACATCATTATTTTTATTATTTACTTATAATTCATCATAAAAGATTATTCTTATTTTGTTTGTCCTTACCAAGTTAATAATCTAAAACATCATAATTTACATCAATTTTCATTATCCTATTACAAATATAATTTGTAATTGATCATTTTCAAAAGTCTTATGAATTTTTATATTCTTATTTATAAAATTCGTCCAAGTTGCAATCTTCTACATCCATTGCACACGTATTGTTTGTCTTTCGTTATGTTCACAATCATTTTATGCAAAGACTTTAATTCATATTATTATTGTTTTACCATTGTTATATTTACACTATATGTTTTCCAGTTAATTCATCACTTCCGTAGTGAACAAATCATTTACTTGAGACCACCTCATTTTATTAAATGCACTCCCTTTTTGGGAGTCCATTTACCCAACGATCCAAAATCATTTAATTCACACGCATCATATCTAAGTCTATAACACACATTGTTCGAAAGTTTTCCCTCCTAATCTCCCAGGTCAAAAAAATAAAGAAATTCAAAACTCAACGATCAAAGTTAAAGTCAAAATCAAAGTCAACAATTTAATAATCTCATTATAATGTAAATTAAGGTCTCCCTAATAAGGATTGACAATCACAATTATCCACAAATCAACTTATAAACAATAATGTTAACCATACCACTTAACATTAATTATACATATACAAATAGCGTTAAAGGCCTTATGAAAAATAGAAAATCATATCAATTGGTTATGAAACTAAATAGTCTAGCTTTTCAATACATATTATCCATAATAAAAATTCTTCATAATTTATTTATAACATTTAATATGGTTTTCCAAATATATTTACTTCCCCCCTATTTATTATTTTTTGAGTTCTCAAAAATATTAAAAATACTTACCCAATTCCAACGATCCTAAATTTTTACAGAGCTTATCTATCTTATCTTAGGGTCTCTTATGATTTTTCCCAAGTCCAAATAAATTTTTACTATCATTTTAGATTTTCTCAAAGTTACTTGTCCAAAATAGAGAATTTAACTATTAATTTTTAATAAATACTAAACATGTCCCAAAAATCCTAAATAAATTACCAAAACGCATATACAACATCATAAGCTCAATCTAAATCTCCTAAGTCATAATTGTTTACCAAAACTATTTTCTAAAGTTTAGTTTATCTCTAAGACAAATTTCTAATAATTTAATAAGATTAATATTAAAAATAGAAAAACTTCATAATTAAATACAAGAAAATTTACAAAAGTATCTTTATAATTTATGGATCATTACCATTCCAAAATTTCATCAAAATAATTTTCTATAATTTTTTCAAGATCTTAGACAGATCGAACATCCTTAAAAAAATTAACTAAAAAATAGTAAATGACCTCAGAAAAATCTGAAAAAATTATAGATGAACCAGAAACCATAAAAACTTTATCCATATTTAAAAAACTAAAAAACAACAGTAGTTACTCATCATCACTTTGCTTTTTATCTCTCTTACATTACTTTCACTGAATCAACATGAAAACTCATAAAAAAATAGAATAAATACATAGTAAAACCATAAAAATGACCATCAAACAAGGTTGAGGTAAGGACCCCCATACTCCTTTCTCCTAGCTTCTAATGCTTGATGATAGGTATTGAAAGTTTGTTGTCTCTTTTATATTATTCTTGAAGTTTGCTTTAATCTAATGGTAGATAGTTTCGAATTGATGAATGAAATTTCATAAATAAAGAGGTAGAAGAGAGCTCTTCATTAGATAAAAGTATCTACAATTTAGGATGACTACTATGATTTTCTCTCTCTTACTCCTTTACTTAAAACACAAAAATAAAATCCTAATACCCTTTAGAATTTGGCACCCCCTCCTTTCTCGTTATGCCTTTAATTGATTTTTAATTGGACTCATATAGGGCCCAATTAAGCTAGGTCTAACTCCACCTCTGTTTGTGTGTCACAAATTCATCAGTAAAAATTTTACCATTTTCACTTAATTCTATTGAATAATCTATTCATGTGTTTCTAATTTTATTTACTTATCTCTTCTATTTAATAATTTACTTAATTAATGTTGTATTAAGTATTTTACATTTTACTATTTTCATTAATCAATTTTCTACCCACAAAATAAATTTTATCACTAATAATTCTTTTAATTAATTATACATCACCAAGACACACATAACTTAGTTATTAAATAAAAAAATCTAATTTCTACCATGAAATCACATAATTAGCATAATTAAATCATTGAAGACCATTAAATAAAATAACTATATTTTAAAGATGTTATAGGATCAAATCGAGTTAGTGAGTGGTTCATACTTGACTCCTCAATAAAGAGATAATTAGATAACAAAATTTTCATACCTAGTGTAAAAATTGAGTCAATATGTTCTTCATAAGAAGTAGATGAATAACTTGATTGATCACTAGAATGAGAGTTAACTACCTTCAATAAGGATTAGCTTTGTCAAAAATTAATGTATTAACTATCTAATAGATAATGATTAAGTAAACTAGCATATCAAGGTAGGGAGACTTATTATTGAAAATTAATTGAATAGTCTAACCCATCATGGACTATTCAAACTTAATTAAAGAATAATTTTTAATAATTTATTAATGCTAATTCATATAATGAGTTATTTAAATAGTTAATATAGTATTCTTTCACTTAGATAACATTAATCAATTACAAAGTATAGGAATTTTAAGAGTAGAATATCAATTATCAAGGCATATATCAACTATAAGACAAAAAAACATAAATCATTAACCATGCAAAAATATTTCTAATTAACCTCAAGCTATATATGAAAAAAAAATGCAAATATAAAAAGAGCACATACATAAAACAATTTGCACTTATCTCATATATTTGTATAGGAAATATGTATGAGTTTCCAAAGCAATTAGTATAGAAGAAGAACAAAGTTATAGGTCAAGCTTAAGAAAGATGGAAAGCAAGTGTTAATTATCCATAAGTAAATGGGAGAAATCACATATTTAATAATTAAACAAAAAAGTCATAGAAAATTGGTCATAGAAAATTGGCTAATGAAAAAGGATAATGAGGATAATCAACATATAATAGGAGCATATAACAATTTGGCATATTATGAACACAGTTCTAGAAAAATATTTGCAATGCTTAAGTAGAGAAATTAGAAACAAAGTTGGAAATTGGGCAAAAGCTTGCAAGCCATAAATTAATTATAACAAGAGTTTGTTTATGAGCAAATCTAATTAAAGACTTAAGTTTTTTTTTAAAAAGATGTCAAATATCAATTTGGGGTACTTTTCTCCCTTTTCACTTAAGTCTTTTTAGAAAAATTGATTTTTCTCTTAAGCATTAGCATTGCCATAGGCTTGAAAGGTGATCCAATGTCCACTAATTATCTTTAATGCTTGCAAAAATCAAATGGTTTTTCTTTTGGTTGTAATAGGGATAGGGAGAAATTAATATAAAGTTAGACAAAGAAAGAAAAGGATACATAAAAACTAAAATAGTTTCATAATTTAAAGCATATTTTTTAAAATTAAATTGAAAAGTGGAATTCAAAAGCTAATGGGTAAATATAGAAACAAATTTCACTTTTCAACTTTTTCTTTTTGTTATCCTCTTCTTTTTTTTTTCCTTTATCAATTTCAATTTTCTCCTCTTTTTTTTTCAAATGCATTCCCCTTTTTCTTTTACTTTTTCTCTTCAAACTTTGATCACCAATATAAGATATTTTGCTCCACCTTTATAGAAAGAGATTCATTATCACAATATTTACATATAACACTACAACAAAGAATATAAAGATACAATAACACACAAATGAATTAATGAAGAAAACATTTAAGTATTTGTAACGTCCTTTTTTATCCATTTAATTTTGAGAAAAATTTTCTAAGTATTTTATTTTAGAAAATTTTTAAAACTAAACTCGCAAAGGGTTACAATTTGAAAGAAACCTAAATATTGCATGCACATCCAAGTAACTCAAATTTAATTATAATATACTCGAATTTATATATATATATATATATATAAATGTAAATATTACATTCCCAAAATAATTTAACTAGCAAATTAAACAAAAGATAAAGTTTAAGATAGTCTGCAACATCTGACTCATCCCAAGAGTTCTTAGCTAGATCCTTTAGAAGGGTCTTCTTCCTCAAATGATGTTTCTCTTCTGCCTTGATCCACTGACACTGAACCTATGGATGATTGTTGGTGTGGAGGAGTCTAAGTGCATTGATGTACTGTAGAAATATATATGAATCTAGGTTATGAGGTCTGGGATAGTATTATTGGGATTTCTATATGATGGAACTGCCATGAGACTATGATATTTGGAGGTCTAAAGACAAATCTGACATAGCCCATGAATGTATCGTCTCCACTAGTCCTATCATATGTTCATTGTCCCTCCATGGGTATTATTGTCAAGTGAAACAGGGATTGGAACTCGTCCATCATCTTTATCTAAAATGTGGAGGTTGTAAGAGTGAGTCATTTATTCTTAAAAAAACACACACACACATATATATTATCCCTATCTATTGTAGACTCTTATCTCTTTGTAACGTGTCTAATTAGGGATTCTACTCATTTTAGGACCCTTTTGTAGCCTTCAATACTACTAACTTCGAGAAGAATTACACAAGTGTGTTGATAATAGTCCAAGTTTGCATTTTTGGGTTGACGATTGGGAGTACATATCTTGCCTAGTACTAAGTCTAGAACACTCTCAACTAGATCTTGCTAATGCTTCGCTTTGTCAGGGACGCCAAGCCGATTTTGTGACACCCTCTATACTCTGAGTGATTCACAACTTGACACCTTATCTACCTCCAAGAACTCACTAGAGCCTGTGTACATTCCTCAAGTACCTTCTATGGTAAACCCTAACAATCTCTAGTCTTATTTCTAACTCGTTAGGGTTTCTGACCCAATCTACCTTTTTCCTTCGTTTGTCAATTTTCCTTAATACTGATGTTGAGTTCCATGATATCATTGGATAACATGCTTTTTCCATTTTTACTTTGCAAATCTTATAGAAATATTACTAAACCATTGTTTAAGAGTTTCTCAATTCACCTTTTACCTTAGGATTAATTTTGTAATTTACTCTCATAGAGATAGTTGTCATTACTTATAGATCCCTCTACTATTAGTAGAGATAGTAAATTTCATTCTTATTATCAACACAAACAATCTTACAATATAGGAAGATTAAAATTATAATAAAGATCATACCAATCAAATAATACATATTATAATCAAAATGATAAGACGGGGAAAATGGTCTTTTTCCAAGACCTTTAAGTCTGTGTTCAAATTTATCTTTCTTCATATTCAAATTTGATTCTATATTATTTAACTAATGAATATTTTCATTTAATGGAGAAATTATTCATATGATGATTAGAAAATAAGGAAAGGGCGAAATCGTATTTTCTAGTGATTTTGCACTATAATTTGTCTCTCTATTTTCTCCTTTCATTTTTCTATCCTTTTCTATTTCATTCTACTTTGGCTAATTAATTAATTGTTAGAATTTAACTAAATATTCATTCATAAGTCAAAAGAATAATTCTAAAACAAGTAAAAGGGTAAAATGGTTTTCCTTGACCTATCATCTTTTTTTCCCCATTTTTCCCCTATAAATTTATATGTCTCCTATTTGTTATTCTAACTAGGGCTATTTTGAGTTAAATAAATGAATATAATTTTTTAAATTTTTTTTCTATTTGCACCCCTTATTTACTATTCACACCTCCAACTTTACTATTTGCTACCTAACAATACTAACCTCACCCCCTTTTGTCTTCTTCCTCTAACCTATCCCCCTTCTCCTTGTTCCTCTTTGCTCCCCCTCTCAGGCTCCTCCTACTCTATTCTCTCCATCTCTAACCATCTCCCTTCTTTTCCCAACCTTCCCCAAACATCTCCTTTCTCTAGAACAAGAAACTACTCCTTATCTTAAATTTCAATTTCGTCGTCAAGTTCAATTTCCATCAATTTATACTTGTTTTGGACTTATTATTGGCTTATCATACTACATAAAGAATTTCTAATCTTGTACGAAACTAAATTTCCCTTTTATTAAGGAATTCCAGGTTTTATAATAGGAACCTTCAACGACAGTCCGACCAAATTTAAAAATTTGATTTCCTATGATTCATTGATTATTTGATTGATTTGGAGTGTCAAAATGAAATAGGTATGTGCACAAATGAATTCGTATAGAAAATTTAAAGAACAAACAATTCCTTCTATCTTTTCTTAACTTCTCTAGTGATGAACTTGAGCTTTCTTGCAAGGGGGTTGTTTATGAGCTTTACTTCTCTGTTCTGCTTAATTTTTGGACACAATATTGTTGAGAGGGTTTCGAATGAGTCATTGAACAGAATGGGATGAATGGGGTTTGATTGGTGGGAGAAATTTTGAGCTTGGTTCCTTCAGGTTATGCATCTTCGTCATCCATGGCAGCTTCGTATTTATAGGCATTGTGGATCAAAATTTCATTTATTAAATTCCTAGAGTACGGGCGAGTGTACTAGGATGGCTGTAGTGGTCATAAGTCGACAAGCAGCGAGGAGGAGCTCAAGGTTCAGAGCTTTGTAAGTTGATTTCATGGCGGCAACCAAAATTTTTTTGGAAAGCTTATATGGTTTGTATTTAATTAAATTCGCAACGATGAGCTTAGCAGTCAAACGAAAATTCCTGCTTCACCTAATTCCTCTCGTCTCCTATGTTATGCGCTTCGAATCTGCCTACCCCCACTTTTTCTTATTCTATTTTATTTTCCCCCCCTTTTTTCTTTTAAGAACCCCTTTTTATACATTCTTTCCTCTTCTCTCTTGCCACAGGCTCTCCTAGCACAACTAGCAACACATCTCTCTTCTTCTTGTAGGGTTTGGGTTCGAACCCAGCTCTGTCCCATTTTCGTTTTTCCTTTTTTCTTTTCTTATTTTCTTTTTCTTTTATTTTTCTATTTTAATTTTTAAAAATTATATTTTTGATTTCTAATTTTTTTCAAAAATCTTATAAACTAATTTATATTCTTCCCTTACTGGTTCTATATTTCTTTCCACCAAATATTTATTTTATTTTGATAAAAATTCATTTATTTTATTTATCTAAATATTTATTTATTTATATTTAATTAATAAAATTTTATTTTTGTCTTCTAAAAATTTAGGTTCAAATTCTCTAATTTTTATTCTTTTATCTTAATTTCATCTAAAATATCTAAATCTATTTTCTATTCAAAATCAAATTATTTCTTTTGATTTATGTTATTATTTTTCACTTAATTCTACTAATTGTAATTTTTCTCTTTTCATAGTATCTTCCAAATAATATTTATCATAGGCTTTTAAAGTCTTAGCTTTTAATTGGACTAAACTAGAATATTTTAAATAAGGAAAGACAAATTTCTAATATTAAAATTATAATTTTATTATATTTAAAAACAGGATGTTACAATATCTAAAATGGATGATGATAAAGTATATTTGAAAATATTTTATGTTTATTCTAAATTACTTTAGATACTTAATTTTTAATTATGCTAATGTGATTATAATTTATATTTTTTCACAACTCTTAATTTTTAATTCAATATACCTATTCATTTTTATCTAAACTTAATCAAATTGTATAATTTAAGATCTAATCCTTTTATTATAATATGATTTACCAATTTATTAGTAAAAATAATGATTACAATTTTTATCTCAAGTTTTTATTAAGATAAATCTCCTTTTATATTGGAATAAAATTAGTGTTTGGGAGTACACTTAAGCCTACTTACACTTTGCTAGTCTAAAACTTATATGTTTAGAATCAAACCTTAATATGAGCCTAGAAACACAATTTGGTAACGTCCTTAGATATATCAAAATAAATAATATATTTTTTACTCTTTTAGAAATTGGATAGAAAAAATATAGTAATATAAACTATACCTTCACAGGGATAATTTTGTTCAAATTGAAAATTGTGCAACTCTATCTTTATATAACTTTCATAAAATCTTTAAAATATTTTTACAAAAATCTATGATATAATAATAAAGAACATATTTTTATAACTATAAACTTGCCTTAAAAACCTTTCATAATTGAACATTACTCAAATATATATGTATGTATGTATATTTGAAATCAAAATTATTCACGTGATTTTACATGGTCAATTATTCACAAGAGTTCATTGTACCTTTAAATATAAATAATAGGTAAAAGATGATAAAAATTAAATACATGCACAATTACTGGGTCTAATCAAAACATATATAACTCAAAAATAATAATTTCTAATAATTAGAGTGATCTCTCTATCATTCATATGTCCCACATGAACCAAAATAGTTAAGACCTTGTGAATCTTCCTCAGGAAACTATTCAATATCTTCCTCATTAGAATCATCCGATGTTAGTGTCTCTAGATCATGCTCTTACTTGTCGTTTGGAACATCGAACACTTGCATATCTAAACATGAACCCTTTTGTAATTTGTGTCTCTAGTTCCCCATCGTGCTTATTACCTTTGTCAATCAAATTCTCCTCAAAAAGAGCCATCAATCTAGCTCTGGTCCTAGAAAAAGATAAGTTTCGCATCATCAAAAAAAGAGGGAAAAGATCAATGACTAGGGGCAAAATAATCTGATCCAACACTCCTCTGCGATCAGATGATGCAACTTCAAAAGGTGAAGGAAAAAAGAAAAAAGATGTGTTTGGCCTAAATTGATCAACATGGAAATACAATGACGTTGGTTGGGTGAACCACACATTCAAATCAAAAGTCAACAACTTTTTATACTTTGTCCTTGTAGGTGTTATGTGTATCCTAATTCTACGTATAAAATGATCTTCAAAGTAATCATCATGTTCCCACTCTCCATGATGGAGAGTCAACCAAAGTTGGTATGATGGAATCTGACGTGATATCTTTGTCTAAAAAAATAAATAACGCATAAGGGAGTCCTTCACCTCACACAAATAAATAATGCACACACAATCATAAGTTTTGTATATTATTCTCATTCTAATACCACTCGTCTCTAATTAAATGGCTAGTTCAACTTATATCATATGGATCTGCTGCCACTAGAACCCCCGAAACTCAGTGGACTTACTTTACTTTAAGTCAGATGACTTATCAGGAGCTCACCCTCACCTTGGTACATAGGTAGGTTCTCCATCAATCAAAATTATCTTACTTTGGTCAAAATTGCTAAGTCGACTTTATACAAAACTTCTTGTACCTCAATATCACATTCCCAAAGGTTTGTTAACCTATACTTAAATAATTCACCAAGTACCAATCTTTCCTATTATCCTTATAGGCTCTAAGGATTATCTCCTCAACTCAAAACCCTCATTTAGTCTTATTAAATATAAGTTTGTGTGACATTTCATGCTCTTGGTACATAATGACGACCGTCCACACACATGTATACTTGTTAATATACAATAGAGGATACACCTTATTTCCATCCTCGGTGGTGTACAAGTTGACGTCAATCATAATGATAGTCACATTGTCAACGACACATTTTGAAGTGTGATCACAAATCTCACTTGTCCAAATGGTACCTAATCCTAAAGGGCTATTATATTTTTATTACATCTCATTCCATCTTGAACATCATTATTTTCATTATTTATGTACAACCAATAAGAAAAGATTGTTTTTATTTTGTACATCATCACCAGTTTAATAATATAAAACATCACAATTCACATGAATTTTCATTACTCCACTACAAATACTATTTGTAATTTATCATTTTCAAATGTCTTGTAAATTTCCTCACAACTCTCAATTTTATAAATTTTGTCCAAATCATAATTTTTTGAGTTGCGCACGTACTATTTGTCTTTCATCAAGTTTGATGAATATTTTATACACAAACTCTAATTCATATTACTATTGTTATTATTTTGTCTGATTATTATATTTGCACTATATGTTTTCCCATTAATTCACAACTTCCTTAATAAACAAATAATTTACTTGAGGTCACCTCCATTTTACTGAATGCACTCCCTTTTCAAGAGTCCATTTATCCAAGAATTCAAAACCATTCAATTCACACACGTATTTCCAAGTACACAACACACATTCTCTGAGGGTTTCCCCTCTTGGTCTCCAAGGTCCAGAAAAAAAGAAATTCAACAGTCAAAGTCAAAGTAAAAAATTTAAGCATCTCATTGTAATACAATTTAAGGTCTTTTTAATAAGTTTTGACCATTACAATTATCCACTAATTAACTCATAATCAATAATGTTTAACAAACCACTTAACAATAAATATATACATATACAAAACATTAAAGACCTATTAATTATGTAAAATAGAAAATCATATCAATTGGTCATGGACTAAACATTCTAGCTTTTTATTATATATTATCTACAATAAAAATTTCTCATAACTTATTTCTAACATTTACTATGATTTTATAATTATTTTTACTTACTCCCTATTCACTATTTTCTAAATTCTAAAAAATATTAAAATTACCTACTTAAGTCCAATGATTCTAAATTTTTATAGAGTTTATTTTTCATACCTCAAGGTCTCTTATGATTTTTTTCCAAACCTAAATAAATTTATTTATCATGATTTTACATTTTCTCAAAGTTACTTGTTTAGAATAGAGCATGTGACTTTTCATTTTTAATAAATATTAAAAAAGTTCAAAAAATCCTAAATAAATTATTATTACACATGTAGAATACCATAAAATCACAATAAATTTTTCAAGTCATAAAATTTATCAAAAATATTTTCTAATATTTATTTTATCTCTAAGATTGGTTTCTTGAAATTTAACAAGACTAATATTAAAAATAAGAAAACTCCATAATTAAATACAAGAAAATTTAAAAAGTACCATTATACCCTGAGGATCAATACCATACTTCTAAGTTTCTAAATTTACATTAAAAAAGTTTTCGATAATTTTCCAAGATCTTAGACAAATTGAACATCCTTAAAAGAAAATTAACTTAAAAGTAGTCATTGACTTAAAAAAAATTTGAAAAAATTTTAGATGAACCTAGAGACCCTAAAAATTTTAGCATACCATCATCTCACATTTAATACATTCAAACATATTTTAAAATAAATAAAAAATAGTAGTAGTTACCCATCATCAATTTTCTTGTTATCCCTCTTACATTACTTTCACTACATCAACACGAAAACTCATAAACAAACAAATATATATACACAATAAAACCATAAAAATAACTATCAAACAAGGTTGAAGGAAGAACCCCTAATATCCCTTTCTCCTATCTCCAAATACTTGATGATAAATGTTGATTAAAAACTTGTTGACTCCTTTGTATTATACTTGAAGCTTGACTAAATCCAATGGTTAAATGGTCTACAATTTGGTAATGAAATTTCAAAAATGGAGAGGAAGAAGAAAGATCTTGAAGGTAGAAGAGATGTATAGAATTTAGGGTGATTACAAATGATGTTCTCTCTTACTCCTACATTTAAAAACAGAAAAAACTCTACCCTAAAACCCTTCATAAAACTTGGTGCCCCACTCCCCTCTCTCTACACTTCTAACTGATTTTTAATTGGGTCTATACGAGACTCAATTAAGTTAGGTCTAGACTCACTTTAATTTTTGTATCAAATTCATTAGTAAAAAATTTACTTATTATGCTTAATTTCATCAAATAACCTATTACTTGTGTTTCTATTTTTATTATTTATCTCTTTTACTTAATAATTTAATTAATTAATCCTTTATTAAATATTTTATATTTACTATTTAATTATTCAATTTTCTATCCAAAGAGTATATTTTATCACTAATAATTCTTTTAATTAAATACACATAACCAAAATACATATAATTTAATTATTAAATATAATTTCTAATTTCCACCATGAAATTATATAATTATCATAATTAAATCATAACAAATAAAGAAATAAAAGAACTATATTTTCAAAGTGTTAAAAATTGGGTCTAAATTCTAAGTTTTCAAGATCAAAATCAAAATTTTAAAGAAAAACTCAAGAACAAACATGAAAAAATATGCAATTTCTTTTTCTCAATTTTCTATCTATTTTAGGTTTCAATTTATTTCACCATGCTAAATGAATTTGAAACTTTCCAATTTTTTTTATGGTAAACTCCTAACATATAAAGAGATGTCTACATATTTTCATTCCATAAAAAGTAATACAAATTTGTGCCATAATTTTTTTGTTCATTTTGAAGAACATTCAAAACTGTGAGAATTTTTTCTTTTCAAGCTATTTTATCTTTTCAATTGTTTTATTATAGCAAGCATTCTTATTTTGTTATAATTTTTTTGTAATAAATTCTAAAGACATATATGAACATCGTTGTGTTTTTTTTTTTTCCAAATTTTCCCTAGAAAATTAAATATAAATGAAAATTTTTCAACAACCAAAAAATGGCAAAACTAGCATTAATTACTTGTGTTTTTTTAAAATTAGTAAAATTTATTTAAAAATTATGAAAATGTTTCCTAGGGATAAATTTGAGTAAAAAATCATATTAAATCCATTTTAACTCAATAATTTTTTAAAATTTTATGAAATTTTTTATTTTATATGTGTTATCTAAAAATTATTTGACTTTGTCAATTTTATTATATTTGTGTTTGAACCATCATTGTTTGTCGTAGATAAATAGACAGGTAGAAAAATAACACATTATAATAATTTTTCTCAGAAGTTTACAAAAACTCAAGAAAATTCTCAAAAATATATTTAAATATATGACATGTTTCTAAGCTCAAATTTTCATTTACAGTCATTTTAACTCCTTTTCTCACATTAGCCTAAAAAATAGAGAAATAAGGACATAATCATCATTTTCGCAATTCTTCAAACCTTAGAAAAAAAAAATCATGATTAAGAAAATTTTGAAATTTTGATATGAATGAAAAATAATAAATTGTTCAGATTCCCTCTATATTTTTAGAATATTTTTTTTGGAAATAAATGGTTTAAAAGTTGAGTGTTAGAAACATATTTTTGTTTTGATTTCTCTCATTTTATTTTATGAATCATAAAATTGAAATATGGTTACTCTAGATAAAAATATTTCAATCAAAATGTCTTAAATTTTGCAACATATGGATGCCTAAATCAAAAGAATTAAGCGGGTCATGTTAAATTTTTGTTATAAAAAATGGGTATTTCTAACTTAACAATTAGACCTAATTTGTTCTCTTTTATTTTTTATTGGAATAAAACAATTTTTAATATGTTACTTGCATGAGAGAGACAACCTAAATCAATTACAAAAAAAAAAAGAGTAGATTCAACTTAAAAAAGAAGATTAAAATATACAAAAATTTATAAACCTTACTACATGAAAATAATTCTCACACATACGTCAATGAAATCATTTGATTTTTATTTGAGTAAACAAGTTTGTAAACAAGTTTGTAAACAAGTTTGAAATCTTGAAACAAAATAAAACAAGTTCAAAATCATGCACACACACTTAGTCCATATTTTCTTTTTAATTTTAAATATTATAATGATGATTAAAAATTGTCATTATATTAATTATACATCTAAAAACATATTTTAAAAAATTATTTTATGACAATTTTTAATCACTGTTATATTAAAATTATTTAAAATGTTAATGCAAAATTAATAGAATAATGAAATTCAACAAAAATTTAAAAATAAAGTATAATAAAATTTTTAAATTAAAAAATTAAATTAAATTAAAAAACAAAAGACTAAAAATATAATTTAAACATTTACAAATCAACAAAGAGCAGTCAACAAATCTTGGCCCAATGCTAAAAGAAAAACAATAACAAAAAATGGATAAAGGAAAGTGTGGTACGACATTGGGATCCGACCCACCTCCGACCCACCTATTCGCGCTTACCAAATTGCTTAGGATTCAATTTCAACGCGGTTTAACTTTAATCCCAAAACCAAAAGTAAAATAAAATAAATAAAAATTCGACATCACACGCTTGCTTTACCTAGAATAAAGAAAATCAATTTCTACGAATCTTGGGTGTTTCTTCTTCCGGTTAACCATCATGGATTCTCATACAGGTACATCCCAATGTGCTAATCGCTTGTGTCAAATTGTGATCTTTCCCCTTTCAAATATTGCTTCATTTTATTATTATTTATTCAAATCTGAATGTTTGATTCAATTTAAGGCTTTTTTTTGTTGCTTTTAGGTGTTATTTTGCTAGAATTGCGAAGTCGGTATGGATAATTTTCCCATTAGATAGGGTTTTGCTTTCTGGGTATTCTAAATTTGGAGTTTGGGTTTGGCTGATACATACATATGGGTTCAAAAGATGGGAGTAGTAAAGAATGGAAATGGGCTTTGGGTTTGGTATACATATTTGCTGTGGCAACAATTTGGATAGCTGCTAGCTTTGTAGTGCAGTCTGTTGTAGATGCTGGTGTATCACCATTCCTTGTTACTTACATCTGCAATTCGTTGTTTGTGGTTTGGATTCCAATTGTTGAGATTGGGAGGTATTTGGAAGATTCATATGGGAGTTTATGGTTTTGGAGGAGTGAGAAGAGCAATCCACATTTGAAAGTAAAGGTAGGGGAGTCAGAGAAGGCTATCCTTCTCAAGGATAATGAGGCTAGCAATGAAGCCAGTGAATCCTTGGTTCTTGAAGAGGTTGATGTTATTCAAGAAAGGAACAACGGTTCTGAATTGCTTCCAGCAGATAAGGTTGTAGGGGTATTGGTTGATCAAGATAATTTGATTGAAAATGTTGATAATCAGCTCGATGGGAAAGGGCGGTGGACTCGGTACAGAGTGGCCACAGTTAGTCTTTTGATCTGCCCATTTTGGTTTTTTGCTCAACTCACTTTTAACCTTTCATTGAAGTATACTACAGTCACAGTAAGTAATTTGGATTTAATTAACCTCTGGAATTTTAAGTTCTATTTAATTATTTGATCTTAATTAGTTCCTTCTTTTTATGTTATGTGTAGTCAAACACAATCTTAAGCAGTGCATCCAGTCTTTTTACCTTCCTGGTCTCCCTAGCATTCTTGGGCGAGAGGTTTACTTGGTTAAAGCTCTTTAGTGTTCTTCTTTGTATGGCAGGAACAATAATTGTAAGCCTAGGTGATTCACAATCTGGTGTAAAAACAGTTGCACTGAATCCTCTTCTTGGAGACTTTTTTGCACTTCTTTCTGCAGGATTTTATGCAGTTTATATAACTCTTATTCGCAAAAAATTACCTGATGATGATGGAAAGAGTGGTGAAGCTAGTACAGCTCAGTTTCTTGGATTTCTTGGCCTGTTCAATGTTTTGATTTTTCTTCCAGTTGCCCTGATACTCAATTTTACCAAGAAGGAACCTTTTAGTAAGCTTACCTGGAAGCAGCTTGGTCTGATAATTGGTAAAGGTCAGTATTCACTATTTTTTGCATTTTCTTTTGAATTTTAGAATGTAGCTAACTTCTTTTTGTGCACTGCTACTAAAATGAAGTTGCTTTTTATTTAAAAAGGACATACTTGTTTTACCCTTTTCGTTTGTGCCCTTTTCATTTGGTGTTCTACATTTGCCAACATATATTTAAGCCGTTCCTTTTAAGACATAGGCTGTTCATATATTCATAATTGTATGTGCTTCCAATTAATGTCTATGCTGGGAAGCTCTTTTTGCCTTGATGATCACTTTTATTATCAGTAGAGAAATATTTTATGTAATGCAGTCTATTTAGTATAGATTAGAATTTGAAATTCTTTAATGTTACAAATTTGTACATTTCAAAAGGAAACAAGTGTAAAAAGTGATATTAGTTGAAAATAAGGAAATAAAATATGATTTAATTTAGGAAATAAAATATATAGGTATATTATTTTTGATTTAGAGAAAACTATATCTTCTCTAATTTATTATAATAAATCTTTTTTGTCTATATAAACACTCATCCGTGTTGTATTTAGACACGTAATTTCAACACAATATTTCTTTGTTTATTCTTTTTTAACATGGTATCTAGAGTCTCTTGAAAATCTTGCCTATTCGGTAGACCCACTGTCCTTAGAGAATTTTTTTTTAGTGAATCGTTTCTCTTTTCCAGTTTGCTTTTTCTTGAACCGGACTGTTTTTGGTAACTTTTCCTTTTTCGACGACTTTTCTAGTGAAGTTTTTCGGTAAGCTTTCCGGCGTGTGACCCCACCCTTGTACTTGTTTCTCACTGATCTCCGCAACCCCAGTGGTTATGTCAGATTCTGACAACTCACGTGCCACTTTTCTCTGGTGCCAAACAGCACCTCTTGGCGACACATGACAATGCAGATCAACTTGCATCTTCTGGAGATGGCGTCACCAGTCTTGGGTGACCCTACCCATGCAGTTTTGGCCTTGTTGGACATGGTTTGGTGATTCTGTCTTTTCTCTCTCCAAACAGGGTGCTTTCTCTCATCAAGTATTGTTTTCAAGTACTATTTTCAGGTACTATTTTGCATGTTCATTTGCTATGACATCCAACACCTCTACTTCGCTTTCCAAAGTAGAGCCTACCATCTTTTCCAACGTGCCAATGTTTATTGAGAAGATGGATGATTCTAACTACTCTACTTGGACCTCTAAAATTGGTTTGTAAATTAGTGGGTGTAGATACAAATCCTATCTCACCACCTCTATAGATTCTATACCAGAAATAGAGCATGAGCAGTGACAGAAAATTGATGCCCAACTTTGTATAGTTCTCAAATCAACTATTCACCCCTAGCTTAAACTAACTTTCTGGCCCCATGAAACCTGTGAAATAGTTTGGAGTGAGGCCCATGCCCTCTACACCAATGACACTCAATGCCTGTATAATGTGTGTTAGGATCTGATGACTTTGCTTGCTCCCCAACATTTTGATGGCCCTATGTCTGCTTATTTGGGTTGTGTTCATGCCATTTTGCATGACTATAATGCAATCTTGTCTTTAATAACATCCAATTTAGCCGAGACAAAGAAGGAATTAGAAAATTGAAGCATCTTCTTTATGACTTTGGCCTTGTATGGCTTGCCCCCAGAATACTCTGCAACATATGATCAAATTCTTGGATAACCCATAGCCTTAACGATGATGTTTGCATCTTTTGCCCTTCTCTGGATTTCACTCAAATCTGTCATGGGATTTCCCACTTTTGCTTCAGGTGATACTTTTGTCCTTGCCTTTCAAAGTGGTAATTTTGGATGCTCACGTATAGGCTCCTCTAACTCCAAAAGTAAATTAAGTGTGACTATTGTTATCGCAATGGCCATACCATTGATCGGTGTTAGAAGTTGCACGGTAAACCCCCTCGTCCAACAAATACTTCTCAGACATCCACTCCTGATCCACCTGTGACTCCTACATTACCAACTGATCAGCATCGCATGACTCCTACTACCTATGAGGAATTTCTTCATTGGTATAAAAACTAACAACCTCCTAACACTATTGCTTTGGTGGCTCACACTAGTAAATCTTTTGCTTGTCTCTTTCAATCCCCTTCCTTGAGTGCTTTGACTTTGGTGCATCTGACTACATCACTAGTAATTGTTCTCTTTTCTCTTCACTTACTACAAATGACCCTTTTTTCTCCATCACCTATGCTAATGGTACTCAAACACAAGCCTTAGGAATTGAAATTACCCATCCATTTCCATCGCTTATTGTTCGCTATGTTCTTTATGTACTAGACTGTCTTTTTAACTTATTTGTTACTTGTCTAACCCAATCCCATGACCTTATTTTCACCTTTATTAAACATTTTGTGGCCTTGCAAGAATTGATCTCAGGACAGACGGTTGGTGTCGGAAGCAAGTCACATGGTCTATATTATCTCTTTGTTTCACCATCGGTATATGTGTCTACTGTCTTCCCAATCATGATTCATACTCAATTAGGACATCTCGATTTGTTCAAATTTCAGAAGATGGGTCAAGCCTCCACGATATGTCTACTTTACATTGTGATTCATGTTAGTTAGGGAAACACATCTGTAGGTCATTCTCTGATAAAGTCAATAAGTGAGCTACGTCTCCCTTTTCCTTAGTTCATTCCAATGTTTGGGGTCCTTCTCGTGTTGAGAGTGTGTTTGGTTTTCAATATTTTGTTTCTTTTATTGATGGTTTTTCTTGTACATCAATTTGGTTAGTGAAAAATTGGTTTGAATTATTTTCTATCTTTGAGAACTTTTATAAGGAAATAAAAACACAATTGGGTATTCCAATCTGTTATCTTCGTTGTGACAATGCTCGTGAATACCTTTCTTGTCAATGTTAGCAATTCATGGCATTCAAAGGGATTCTCTATCAAACATCTTGCTCTTATACACCTCAACAAAATAGAATGGTTGAACGCAAGAACCGACATCACATTGAAACCACTTGAACTCTTCTCATTCATCATGTTCCCCATCACTTCTGGGTGATGTTGTCCTCATGATTTGCTACATCATTAATTGCATCCATTCTTTGTCCTCAATGATCAGGTTCTCCACTTTATACACTTTCCAAAGTATTTAGAAAATAAAGTATTTAAACATATTATATTTGATTTAGAAGAAACTATATCTCTTCTAATTTATTATAATTAATATTTTTTGCCAATACAAACACTAATTCATGTTGTATTTAGACACATAGTTTTAGCACAATATTTATTTGTTTATTCTTTTTTAACATTAGTATATCTCCTAATATTATTTCTTAATATTTTGGGTAAAATCTATTTAAAAGACTATTAGAATCTATATTCTTTGTACCAACAAAATTTAGATTCTAAGTGAAATACCTTTATAACTTCAATGGTGTGTGAGTTCATTGCATGATAAAGTATAGATCTTCAGTATTGGGGCTAAAGGTGTCATTGTGATAATAGCTGACTAAATATTTGAAGCTAAAAGCCTAAAATGATAAATCATATTAATGAATTTCCATTTGTAACGCAAAACAAAAGTTATTGTTGAAAATCATAATATAATATTTTGATTTATTAATAATTGCAGTTTATAGACATATAATCCTTGATTTAGAGGAAACAAAATATTCTCTATTTATGTATAATTGATGTAATTAACCTATACAAACATGCATCCATTATGTATTTAAATACACAATTTTCAGTTAAATTTATCTCTCTATTTCTTTTATTTTAACGTGATATTAGAACTTGAAAGAGTGATCTCGATAACTGTGCTTGTCCAATGAACCTACTGTTCCCAAAAATAAATGTTTGACAAACCATGTACAACTCCAGTTCGCCCTTTTGCTTGTTGCTCATTTTCTTGCAAATAAATTTTTGGTTGTCGTGCCCTGCCATTGGCCATTACCATGTTGTTGATGAGTTTTTCATTGAGATCATCACATCATGGTTATAATCTTCTAACCTATCTATTCATAAAATGCATTGACCCCATTTCTGTATTAGATGCATTGGCCTTGTCTATGTCCTAGATGTATTGACCTTGTTTATGTCCCAGATTTACTATTTCTATTTATGTCCCAGATGCACTAGTCTAAACTATGTCCTAGATGCACTAACCTAAACTATGTCCTAGATGCATTGATTTCGTCTTTGTCGTAGAAGCTGTAGACTTTGTTTCAATTTTAAATAATTTGGATCTTCAACATTATTGATTTGAAGTTTCCAAATGTGATTTAAAAAAGAATGAACCATGCTTTGCATACCATGAATTTTCTTTCTTGCTGGTTATGATTCCAGCTATTTGACTAAACTATTTTTTTTCAAGCATTTCTTTCCAGTTTCTCCAGCAGTCCTGAGTTGTTTTTCAAACTATTTTTTTGGTAGAGCTCAATTCTTTTATGTTTTCTATTTGTTTATTGGGAATAAATTATTTTCTTGCAATAATTTGAGAGTTTAGTATATTTCAACTTGATGTAGAGTGTTGAAAATCAAAAAATAAGATTTTGATTTATTAATAATTACAGTTTATAGACACATAATATTTGATATAGAGAAAACAATATTCTCTATTTATGTATAATTAATGTAATTAACCTATATAAACATGCATCCATTGTATATTCAAACACATGTTTTTCTGTTAATTATTTCTCTATTTCTTTTATTTAAAGTTATCATTACATGCAAAAAAACAAAAATGGCATGCAAACTGTCCTCACTGCTAAGTATGAAGAGTTTTTAAACATATAATTTCAGATTCAGTTTTATATAATGGAGAGCACAAAAACATAATCTTGTTTCTGCCCAAACTGAGTTTTTCTGCTAATACATTATTTATATCAAATGATGAAAAAACAAAACCAGACTGGATCAGCTGGTTCTACCCAAATTATCAGTGAACCAGTTAAGTGTTCAGTCCTTATAATCTGAAAAATTAGATCAGCAAAGATTTAATGGAGAACCATTCTAAAATATGTGAAGATTCAATTTGTATTGATCTTTACTATTTCTTAATTCTACCAAAAACATTTTTTTGAGCTAAAAATGTCAAGTTATGAATGGCCAGTACATTATTAATTTCATGCCACAGGTTGCGTAATCTAATAATTTAGAATGACCTTGTGTCCCCAACTCCCACATGTAGCTTCCTGTTAAGAAATGGATGCAAAATAGTAGTATTAAAAACTTGATAGGAAGAATTCTATCACTCGTAGTGATTCTACCTTTTCTTGAACAAGATTGGTCGAACACCTAATGTTGTGGTCCTAGACCAAAATATAAGGTTATATGATAATTGATAATGAAGCAAATCATGAATGGCATAGTGTCAATTATTGTGGGTAAAGTGAACCCAGGTCAAAGCATAGAGTGGAAAACTTGAATTTGCCATTTTATGACAAACCTATAAGAAACCAGATGGAGAGTGAGCCTTGGTGCAATGGTAAGGATGTTGTTGACTACCTGCTATTCATGGATTCAAATCCTAGAAACAACCTCTCCACTTGTGGAGGTAACCATGCATATATCTACCTTCTCTAGACCTCATTATGTGGGAAGCCTTGTGCACTGGATCACCAGTTTTTAAAATTTTACTTGTGTGAACACGTTATTTTAAGCATTTTTAGAGAGTTTGGAAATAAACTAATGTATACTTGGATTAAGGTCATTTGTTCTTGTTTAATAGCACTACACTAGAAGAATGACTTTGTTAGAAACATAGAAGTATAAAACCATTATGTACTTTCACCTTATGGCTGAAGTTATTGGTATAGTTGCTTAACGACATGATATCAAAGGTTTTATAACCATGTTGACTCCTCTAGAGTTCAATCCTTGTCATACTCCGTTATTTTAAACAAAGTTAACTTCAACCCAAGATAAGGTTGGCTTGTGCATTGTCCTCGCTTCAAGCTCAAAGTTACAAATATAGAAGTATAAAACCATTCATGTATCACCTAACAACTTATGCCTTTTGGGCCAGTTGTTCACGATAGGTTTCGTGTTGCCTTACATGCTGCTAAAGCATGAGGATTAGTTCAAGCATAACAATTGTTTCATGGTAAATTATCATGCTTTTTAAATGGAGAACTCATTTTTGGTAATTGTAAAATTTCTTTGAACCAGAAGTCCAGAATTTAAGAAACAATAAAGGATGGCCTAGTCCATGGTTCCTGTTGAATAAACATTAAATGCTAATTAGTGGATTTTATTATTTTCAGTTTTGAAAAGCATGTTAATGTCCATAAATA
>JAMLFT010003156.1:0-22877 GCA_026544285.1 Pachyrhizus erosus | reverse complement strand
ATATATCAAAAGATGAAAAACCAAGAAAAATGAGAGTAGGATTCAAACCTAGGCCCAAGGTACCAAGACTTGAAGGGAGGCACCTAACGACTAGACTCAGTGTCTTACCCACTGAGTCAGGCACATTCGATGTTAATAATGCATCCTTTCTTTTATTTGAACACTAACCACGACGGAATGCTTGGATGCGAAGGGGCCACATCGCCCCCTACCTTGCCTCTCAGTTTCCCTTCTTTTTCATCTTCGTCGAGCTACTCCCGCCCACCTACAACTCCTTCTCTCCTTTCTCTATCAATCGCTAAGCGCCTGGGGAGGAAACTAGTCGTCTGATGAATTGAACTTGGCCAAAACCACCCCGCCAACAACTTAAACACCGTCGAGGGGAAGGGACATCAAAAGGAGAGTCAGACGAAGGAGCGAAGAGGAAGAAGCCATCATGGGTTCGTCGAAAGAGTTGTGACTCGTCAGAATTCAGAATATCACCAGAAAAAGGAAACTAAATGAAGGTAAGAGGAGCCTTGTCATTGCCCTTGTCCGATTTGATTTTTGTTTCTCTTCTTCTTTTTAATCTGAGGTCGCACTCCCTGATTCTCAATTCCTATTCAATTCTGATCAGTTGATACTGAGATTGTCTTGTTCCTCTATTTGGTTGTATGTGGGTAATTATTAACCATATTAAATGATTTTTTGATAAAAGAATAAGTTGGCTTAAAGCTTGTAAATTGGTATTGATGAGAAGTTTGAGCTTTCGGTTTGGCTAAAGGAGAAGAAGAAGAAGAATTGAAGGAAGAATGGAGAAAGGGTGCGAATAGTGAAAAAGGGGAGGGGAGAATAAAAAAGACGAGGGGGGATAAGAATGGTAGAAAAGAAGGGGTGAGAACAGAAAAAAAAAAGAAGGAATTAGAAAACAAAAGGGTGAGAATAGAAAAAGGGGGATGAGAATAGCAAAAAAATAAGAATCATGATGATGATGATAAAATAATAATAATAATAATAATAAGAACATTAATAATAATGATAAAAATATTCTAATATTAGTAAAAGTACATTTGGATGATAAGAAATAATAATGATAAATTAGGAGTTAAGATCGAATTAGGATTACGATTTTGGAAAGAGGTTAAAGAAAATAAAGAATAAATTTATTACTATCTCTATTTCTTGTATTTATTTATTTAATTACTTAACTCTTAATTTTCTTGATACATGCTTACATTTACAAGTTAAGATGGAAATGACTGTGTGTAAATTATGAATTGAAATAGGAGATACTAGTTACCCCTACTGATTACTATTATCTATTAGTTGGTAAGCATAAATTGTAATTTATAGAAATACATGTTTTGTTCTTGTTATTAGAAACGAAGAAAATCTTAATGATCGAGGATATTCTGACAAAAAGGAGTATATTAGATAAATTTATGAAAGACAAAGACAAATAGGAATGATGAAAAATAGAATATACATTGAGAAGTGGCAATGAGTCTCAAACAAGATTGATAACCTTTCGTGTGTAAACAGATTATTAGAGAGATTGAAGATAAAAAGATAGAGAATTTGACATATAAGAGAATGTTAGAAAGTTTCTGACATTGTTGACCAGTCAAAGATAAGCCTTATGGAATAACGTAAAGTTGTGATAATACTAAGGACGAAGACGCGATCACAAGGATGACGAAAGTAGTTGACATTTGTCATGACATTATCACGTGTGAGAATTAAGACTAGAGTATTGCACGGGTTGACCATAGCAAGTACTTGAGGGATGTCCGTAGACTCTTGGTAAGTCCTTGAAGGTAGTATAAGGTGTCAAGTTGTGATAACTCTGAGATCAGAGATATTCACATAACCGGCTTGGTGTCCTCGACAAAGCGGAACATTACCATGATTCGGTTGAGAATATCCTGATTTGTTGTACCACATAGGGTATGTACTCATGGTAATCACCTAGAAAGTAAATCTTGTATTAAATAATACATTTCGTGTAAGTCCTCTTAGAGATAAAAGATTTAGAGATATCAAGGGGCCTAAAATACAATTAGTAAAATTTATTGGTAGGTGCGACATAGGGAGGAGAGTGTATGCAATAATCACTATTTTATTGTCGTATTATTTTACGTTGGTGTGTGCTTGAGGATGGATGACTCACTCTTACAACCTCCCACTTTTCAGGTGAAAATGTCAAATGTGAACTTATTGACTTTCAAGCGCCAGAGACAGTTCTTAGCAGAGTGATGGGTACATGCCCTAACGACCAGATATGACATTCTAGCCAACGATATGACAACAAATACCCATTTGACGTATTTTAAGAAGCTTGAAGATTTCATGTAGCCTTTTGCAGTTGACTATATGTGATTTTTGTATGACTTAAATTATAGTTGAAATAAATGCAAATACTAATCTTAGGGAAGAAATAACGGTTTGTAACTCATTTAACCTATACGACTTGTATATTTAGATTTACATGTTGATTATAAGAGTCTATTCAATTCTTACTTAAAACTTCATTTTAGAAAGGAATGACAAAATTTATTTTACGCTTTAAGTTTAGAACAAGTAGATACAAATACTAATCTTAGGGAGGAAATAACATTTTGTAACTCATTTAACCTATACGACTTGTATATTTGGATTTGCATGTTGATTATAAGAGTCTATTCAATTTCTTACTTAAAACTTTATTTTGGAAATGAATAACGAAATTTATTTTATGCTTTAAGTTTAGAACAAGTAGATACAAATTGTATAATAAAAGTACGTATTGTGACTTCCAAAAATTTTCAAGAAGTTATTTCTAAAATAATAAAATGGATGTTATATTATTTATTATATTTATATATTTTCTTTTTTTTTCTTTCACAAGTGTTAAATAGCTTGTTTGGTTAACCATTAAAAAAAATATTTTTTAGTTCAAAACATATCTTTGAACGTAAAAAAAAGTCTAAATGGAAAACTTTTATATAATTTTTAAATAATAGAAGTAAAAAAAATTAAGTAATACATTTTTATGTAATTGAGTAGAAATTTTTAGATAATTTTTTTATTTTTTAATTGATGAAACAATATTAAGATAATTATAACAACTATATATCTTAATAATAAAAAATAAAAAAAATGAGTAGAAAATTTATGCAATTTAGTGAAAAAAATTTATCTATCTTTTAATTCATAAACATATATAAATAATGTAATTAAGGTAATTAGAATAAATATATATTTTTATAATAAAAAAGTATAGAACTTTAAGTAAAAATTCTTATGTAGTTGAGCAAACTTTTTTAGAAAAAAATTTATTTATTTTTTAATTCATAAAAATATTTAAATATTTATATTAATAAAAATAAAAAAATATAAACGAAAAAATTTTATGTAGTTGAACGAAAAATTTTAGAGAAACTTTTATTTATTTTTAATTCATAAAATTATATAACTAAATTAAAGTAATTAGAACAAATATATATCTTTATTTTTATAATAATAAAAGCAAAAATGTATGAGCAAAAATAATTATGTAATTGAACGAAAAATTTTAGATAAATTTTTATCTATTTTTTAATTTATAAATTAATATAAATATATTAATTAAGATAGTTATGACAGGTATACATCTTTATAAAAATAAAAGTAAAGAAGGCTAAACAAAAAAATTAGAAAATTTTATATTTATTTTTAATCTATAAAATTATATAAATATATTAATTAAGTAAATTATAACAAGTATATATATTTATAATAATAAAAACAAAGAAATTTGAATAAAAAATTATTATGTAATTGAATGAAAATTTTTTAAAAATTTGTTTATCATTTTTAATTTATAAAAAATATATAAATATACTTATTAAGTTTTATAGAACAAGTAAATGTATTTATTATAATAAAATAAAAGAAGTTTGAGCAAAAAATTTTAGAGAAAATTTTATTGTTTTTAATTTATAAAACTATATAAATATAATAATTTTTTTAAACAAATTAATATAATAATTAAGATAATTATATCAATTATATGTCTTTATAATAATAAAAATAAAGAAGTCTAAGTAGAAAACTCTTTAGTGAAAATTTTTTATTTATTTTTTATTCCTAAAACTATGTAAATATAGTAATTAAAATTATTAGAATAAGTATATATCTTTATAATAATAAAAGTAAAAATGTTTGAACAAGATATTTTTATCAATTTCTTTTTTATTTATTTTCTTCTAGTATACTTTATGTACCATTATTCTTTCTTACTTCACTTTTTTATAATTAATAAAGATATAACATTGATGAGAAAAATAATGAACAAATCATATTATTTATTAATTTATAAAAGGTGATATAAATGTCATTCAATCACATACAACGATGTATGGTATTATAAGAAATTGTTTGGAACTTAAATTAGATTAATTATTTTTAACCTTTATTCTAATTTTTATGTTTTAAAAATCTTAAATAATATAATAAATGTAAATTAAAATAATAATTTTATAATTTTAAAATAGAATAACAAGTTTATGCATCACATGAACCACCATACTAGTTTAATATATATATTCAAGAATTATTCAATACACTCTCTTGTCATTTTAAAGTGTTATTTATTTATTTATTTATCATTTTTAATTTAAATTAAATAACATTATTTATTTATTTATTATATCCTTATTTCCTATCTAATTTTTAAATATTTTACATATTTATCATGATAACTTTTCAAAATATGTTAAGCACCTTTTTTCAAAAACTTTAAAAAATTATTGACTATCTTTTTCAATGTTGTATCACTTAAAAAACTTCTTTCGATGTTACAATATGAGATAATGTTTAGTACAATTCAATTAATATTAAACTATGTTTTTAATGCAAATTTTTAATATGTAATGATTACTTCTATATAATTACTTCAAAGTTAGATGGAATACAATGAATGATATGAATGTAATGAGTCCTTTTATACGTTGTTGGAATCAAAGATATGGAAGATGTCTAACCATTAAAAAATTCATGGTTTTAATGATAAAATATATATTAAATCTTGATGGACTAATGAGTTTTCACGAGTTATACTTATGATATATGAGTTCAATGTTGATAAAGGTATATTATTTAATTAAGATGTGCAAAAATTGTTTTAATTAAACTTGTGTCCAACACACAAAATGGACATGTTTCTAATTTTTTTATAACATAATTGAGCATCCAAAGTGTTGTAATGAAATGAGTTCCCAAAGCTTTAATGAAAATATCTAGTGTCCAACTTGCTTTTTTTTGCATTCAACCCACGTTTAATGAGTACTCATCCTTATTTTTATATTCATTATAAAGTTTTCATGTAATGTTTTATAGTCGCAAAGCTTAAAGCTTTCATGCTTTTGGATGCTAAGATTAGCTACTTTTATACTCTATTTATATGTTATTCTCTTTGCTTTTCAAATATACTCTAACATTTAAATTTGAAACATTTAATAAAAATAAAGTTATTTTAAAGATAAGTAGAGCCATCAAAAAGCCAACTTAAAGTCACGAACTTAATCAAGAAAAAAAAACTAAAGTAATAGTATGTAAAAAAGTAAGGTCAACTTCAAAATATGTGTTAGTGACTTTTCCAAAAGAAAAAATATTTGTTTTTGGCTCCTTTCTGTTGAAGATGTCTCATCAAAAGGAAAATGTGAATAAAGTTCACATACATTTAATGAAGATTTAGAATGAAAAGTTTTACAAAGCTTGTATCTTATAACAAAAACATTTCCATGAAACTTATATAAAGACCAAAAGTGTAGATAAGAAGAACTAACAAATCTATATACACATTATAAATGATAAAGCTTTGATCAATTCTATAGATGATTAAGTTCTTTGTGCTTAAATAGTTTTATTCTTTGCTATGCAAAGTTATTTGTATTTGTGCCCAAATTGTTATATGTTTACTTAAGTGAGTAAACTCTATTTTTGCAAAGTTGTAAAGTTTGTGAAAGCCAAAAGTGATTTAATGTAAAAGAGTAATCAATTTTTTGCAATCTAGATGAAAATTGTGTTGTAACCAAAAGTGACATAGTGAATATTTGGGTTGTTAAAATAACATGAAGAATACTAGTTGTAGTTAATAGTGATATTAAGACTACTTCTTTTGTAACCTTGTTATTAGTTAATGGAACCTTTTAAAGGTGAAGCAAAACTAAATGTAGTTCAAGATTTGAGTGAAACAATATAAAACTCTTAATTTTTATGAATTTGTTTTCCATCTAAGCTTTATGAAATAGTTTTGTGAAAAACTTTAAAATCATACACATTATTCACCCCTTTTAGTGTGCATTTGCCCTTTCATATGTTAACAATTCAACCAATATCACAATTTTAATGTCAAAGTGTCAAAGTTATTCAATTAATATAAATAGACAAATGAAAACACCACAAAACCTTTGTTTGAAAAACTTTCAAACACAAATATAAAAAATTTAACATTTGTTTGCATAAATCAAAACATTAGAAGGTCTTTATTTTGTCCTATTACTTATTAGTAACTTATGACAAGCACAAGACACAATACACAAAGTTAGGCCTTATTATATTGGAACCACTTATAATGTCAAACCTTGAAGTCATTATTCTATTACTTGTATAGTAAAAAATTAAAATAATATGAAGCCTAAGGCAGTGACCTTAATGGCTTAGTCTTGTACATGACCCTCTGATTATTGAAAAGGTCTTTGATAGATCTATGAAAATTACAACTTTTAATTCTTTTGATGGAGCCTTTATCATCCATAAACAAGGTATTTTATCTTGTTTTATAATAAGAAAAACAACTTACAAAGAATATGCTTGGTGAATCTAAAGTTTTGCAAAATTTAGCTAACATCCAAAAAAAAATTGGAAATTAGAAGATAGGGAGAACATATATAAGGGGCAGAAAGTGATATTTATAAACATGAGGAAATGGTCTTGCCAAATAGTGTACATTTTACAACTAACTCAACAATACAATAGATCAATGCTATTATAAGCATGGATACCCCCTTGGTTTCAAGCCAAGAAATGCTTACATTATCAACAAGTTTTTTTATTTAAGAATAGGACAAGTTCATAAACAACTAAAAATAGGTGAACTAAGTAGGTGAAAATAAAGGGAACTAAGTAACTCAAAATCATAATACCTAACATCATCCAAAATTTTTTGATCCTTAATAATTATAATAGATATTGAAGAAGCTTTTTGTAACATCCTGTAAAAAATAAATAAAAATAATTAGAATATTGTTTGTTTAGAATAAGAAAAGTAATGTAAGAATAAAGGATCTTTGAAATAGTAATTAAATGTTTATTCTGGTCGAATTTTCATGATATTATATGCATTAGAATTTTAATATAAAAATATTTTAGAAATTAGTAGGATTATTTATAGATTATTTAATAGAAAAAGTATAATGGCTTAACTACTAGCATACTAGATAAAATCATGACTGAAAATAATTTGTAGGAAATACAAATTTATATATGCAAGAGAAAGAAAAATTTAAAATTAGTATATATATATATATAAGATAAAAATGTATAATAATTAAATATTAAAATTAATTAAGATAAATATGAGACTTATAAAAATACATCAATTGGAAAAAGAAAAATGAGTAGAAACGAGAAGAGAAAATTTTTAATATAATATTTTGGATTTTTAGGATAATTAAAATAAATTTTTATACATTTATATATGTATATATTAAAATTTCAAAAATAAAATAAGTAATTTTATAAAAAGATATATGTATTTTGGTGTATGAAAAATATAGAAATAGAAGAGAAAAATATAAATAAATTTATAGAATTTTTAGAATAATTAAAAACTAGGATATATTAATTTTAGAAAAAAAATATATGAAAATAAAGAAAAGCTTAAAAAAGGAAAATCAAGAAGAAAGACAGTTGGGTTTGAACCCAAGTTTTTGGGAAGGTAGCAAAACGTGCTACCACCTAGGCTACCCATTCTAAGTGCAATATAAATGCACTAACTTGCA
Source organism: Pachyrhizus erosus (assembly GCA_026544285.1). NCBI lineage: Eukaryota > Viridiplantae > Streptophyta > Magnoliopsida > Fabales > Fabaceae > Pachyrhizus > Pachyrhizus erosus. Next base: position 14,874 of record JAMLFT010003156.1, on the reverse strand, counting down.
TATATGTTGTGCATTGGATTAAATGAGGAAAATAAAAGCGAAAAGAAGGAAAAAGGGCATGAAGTGGATTTGAAGGCGTGAGTAGGAGGAAGGAGGAGTTAAGAGAAGAGTAAGTTGCCATTAAGACAGCTAGGCCCATCACTGATAACTTAAGAAAATAAAATGCATATATGTTTACCATGAAATTCCTTTGTCGCCATTAAAGTTGTTGAACAAGCTTCTTCAACCTCGAGCTACCCTTACCAGAACAACGCCTAGCCTAAAGTAGACCTACGACTGCCTTTGTCTACCTATGCTCATACCCTACGAATAAAATAAATGAATAAATGACGGTGAGAACTCTATATAAAAGGAGGAAATCGAAGAAGAAGACATCAAATAGAGAAATAATTCATGAAAATTTTCCACGAATTCAAACCTCTTTTCTTCATTCTTCTTCATAGAAAATTTCATTTTGATCCAAGCTCCATTATATTTCAATTAATTGGGCAAAGGGAAGAAAGAATCGCAAATTCACAGTGATGCCGAAGACTTGCTGAAAAGTTCAAAGACTTCATCGAAACTCCAAAATTTAGGTAGGAAGAGCCTTTATCTTTCAAATTTCTTTTTGCCAAACCATTCTTTAAGATGATAATTTCATAATAACCCTCTAACTTAGTTAAAACATTGATCAAATTGTTGAACTCAAAATTTAAATGCTTCTCTATTGCCATTGATGTCTGCATATATAATTCGATGTGCTTTCAATTCAAACACGAGTTAGACTATATAAAGATAGGTAATATGCTTTTGATGGAATTAATCAATTAAAACGCATGGTTGCTAATAATTGAAGCAAAATTTGAATAGAAGCTTGGCACAGGTATGGAATCATAATGAGTTGTTAGCTTCCTAGATTTTAATGGAACGAAACCATTTGGATGCAAAGGAAAGAAGAAAACAAGGGGAGATAGGTAGAGAAGGGAAAAAGTATGGTGGAGTGTGATGGATAGAAAGGGAAGAATAAAAGAAGGAAGAAGAAAGAGAAAGGAAAGAGAAAAAAAAAAGAAAAAAGAAAAAGAAAGGAGAAACGAGAGAGGAGAGAGAAAAAGAAAAGAGAGAGGATGGAGAAAGAGAAAAGGGAGAGAAAGAAGTTAGAGAAAGGGGGAGAAAGAGAAAAATAAGGAAGAAGAAAAGAAAGAAAGTGAAGAAAGAGAGAGGAGGAGAAAGGAAAAAAAGTAGAAAAAATGAGAAAGAAAAAAGAAGAATAAGAGGAAAAATGAAAAGAAACAAAATGACGAATAATCAGAAATATACAAAATAACCACAAAGAAACAACTTATTTACCTTGCTCAAAGATTTTCTTCCTTTTTGTTATATCTATATGATTGGATAAAACAATGAGAACTAATCTCATTTTTCTCTACTACTGATTATTTTTATCTATTGTTAAATCAATGCCTTAATTTTCAAGATTTATTAATTGCCTATACTAACAATAGAGGAATTATAGAATGTAGCTCCAAAATGATTGTCTCTAGGAGACAGAACTTGAACAAGAAACCCTAAGATAGAAGATGAGAAATGATTTGTGAAAATCTTAACATATTGAGAATGACCGTTCAAATGAGAAATTTGGACAGAGGTAGAAATAAAGACAAACAATGATCCTACACAATGATGTAAAATCCATTGATTGAAAAAGTGTTACCGTTGAATTGAAATAAGTACCAAGAAAAGTGGTGATCTAGAGGATGGAGATGTAATTATAAAATAACCGGGTGTGACTTAAGATTGGAGAACTACATGGGTTGACTACAAAAGGTATTTGAAAATTGTACGCAGGTTTGGTTGAGTCCTTGGGATAGATAAAGTTCCAAGTTGTAAACGGCTCTAAATATAAAGGATGTCACAAAACCAGTTTGGCGTCCATGATAAAATTGAGCATTACCAATACTTGGTTGAGAGTATCCTGATTTGAGTACCAGACAGGATATGTACTCCCTATCGTTACCTAAAATGTAGACATGGATATTAATAATATGTTTCGTGTAAGTTCTCCCAAAGTTAGAAGGTTAAGAGGCAGCGAAGGACCCTAAACGATTGGAAATCTTAAATAAACACGATACAATGAGATAAGAGTACATAATAGTTAGTAAAATTGTTTGTGTATGTAAATGATAAATGACTCACTCCTACAAAAAAACCCTCCTTTTAGATACTAATGGCAAAATAATTTCATCATTTGTTCCACTTAACGATCATTCCTCTAAAAGGGAGATGAACCCACTATCCCTTATTTGAGGATGACACATTTACTAGATATGTGAGATTTGCCTTTATGTCTACTAATGTCATACCTCATGGACAATTTTCCCACATAGACATGCCAGTCATCTTGACACATACACTACCACCTAGATATGCCAGAATCCCACTTGATACTCCAACAACTCCCAAACGAGCCCAACCCCATCAAATCCAATTCTTCTTGCTAGCTCAACCCCAAACAGACTCAACAATCAAGAAGGAAGAGAAGAATTATTAGAAGAAGAAGACCCTTCTAAAAGCTCGGATTAGATTATGTGTAGGAAATCACTAGTTAGTCAATTACACGTATGTTTTGATAAAGACTAGAAAAGTACAATTTATATATGTTATATGTATAATGTTTTTTTTTCTTTGAAATTATATATAATTGACCTTCCTACAACATATTATTTATTATATAACGCATGTTTGATATTAAGAAGGAATGTTAAATGAATAAATGTAACTCCTTTGTGGATAAGTTTTTTTTTTTTTTAAATTTCATGCTACCTAAATTAATTTAATTAAAAGGAATCATTTTCGAAACTGTAAAATTTCAAATAAATCAAATAAGTAAAAAAAAAAGGGAGTTTCACTTTTCGTGTTCTTAACAAAGCATGAATCAATTATCTAAAATCTAGTTTTTAAATTATATGATATGATGTTGTTATACTAAAAATGCAAAAGCAAAATAAGACTTTCAACTATTCTCTAACAAGTCACTTTTTGTGTTTGAAATTCTTGCTAATAAGAGGATCTAAAATTTTTTTATGTGAACCCAAGCTCAACAAATAGGAGCATTTGATTATATATCAATGTTATTTCAAAAATAACATTGACGTCTCAATGTTCCTTAGACTAAAGAATTAGAACAACTAGGGAAAGAAAGACATTTTATGTCTTTCTATAATTTTTGAGAAATAAAAAAATAGAAGTTAAATGATTTGTAAGGTGTAATTAGGGTGTGAGTTGTTTGAAAAATAGTTATTATAAGAATAAAAAAAGATTTTAAAAAGATAGTTATAAGAATAAAATAGGATAAAAATATGTACACCAAAACTTCCTATTCCTTTTATATATAGTTATAATTAAAAAAAGATTTAACAAGGTAGTTATAAAGATAAAATAGGATAAGAAATGTGTACACCAGAACTTCCTATTCCCTTTATATATATAGGTATAGATTATATATATACTCAATGTAAAGACATTCAAAGAGAAAAGAAGAAACTCATCTACCATTTCAAATTATACATTGACTTTTTAGTTCTTTTAATCTTTTTACATTATTGTATACTTTTAGGTACTTTGAGTATATATTTTCATAAAAATATTTTAATATGTTTTATGGGTGTTTTAAAGATATATTTCTTATAAACATTTTTTTGATGTAAATTGGTGATAATAAGATTAGAATCTAGAATCTTATACAAGTTAGTCAAACCCTCCTACTAATGTTTGACCTAGTAAATTATATTGGAAGTAGTTAAAAAAAATGGAGAAAAAAATACTTATAAGAATGTCTACATAAATCTGAATATAAATACATGTAAAGCTAAAAATAGTATTGTAAAATATTTGTTATGGTGTGTACAAAAACATTTGTTTTAGTAAAAAAGACAAGTTAAGGATTAGACATAGTATATGTGACTTGCGATGAATTAGGATAAAACTTTAAGTTGACTTTTCTCTTTTGTATCTCTTAATTATCCTATCTAACATGTGCAATGGAAAAAAGTTGAGTTTGAAAATTTTATGATAAAAAAAATTTCACGACTTTTCAAAATTGCTTTACAAGTTTTAAATTCAGTCATCTCTTACGAAATGTTTAATTTATTTCCCAATTTTAATTGTATTTGTTTGATTTATGAATAATTTTTTCAAAAAGGCTTGTTACTAAACATTTTAGAAAATATATTTCTTCCTTTATATTTTACAATACTAATCCATGTCCTAAAATATTAAGTAAGGAAAAAAAAATTTCTATTATAAAAAAAAATTAACCATAAAACATTACAAAAAAGTAACCTTAAGAAGGATATTTCTATTTTAGAATGTTTTTTGTTTAACATTAATTAAAAGATATATATTCAGTGTAGACCACATGTATTTTCATTGTCGATTTTCCTTCTTAAGTTGGGATAAAACCACTATATTACTTATTTCTTTTATATTAGAAACCTAAAAGACTTTTTAATTATTGTCTACATACACTTATTAACAACAAGGTTAGAAGAAAAAAAAAAAATCTTTCTTCTAACATCATTCAAAAATCACCTTACACCTTGTTTTTCTTTTAATATTTTCAAAATTCACAAACTAACCTTACATATGTGCTTTTTTTTTTTAAGATGTTTTTCTTTCGTAATTTGATAAACATAAATATATTCCAAAATTTGTATTTTATAATAACATTTTAAATATATTAAGAAAAAAGTATTCTAAAATATTTTATGGATGGTGTTGTTTTTCTAAAACACCTATTCCTTAAACAAAATATCATACTTTCGAAATATCTATTTTGTAATACATTTAAAAATAGTTATGAAAGAGGTATTTCAAACACATTTTAGGAATAAGTGTAATTTTTCCTAAACCCCTATTCATAACCAAATTTCTTATTTCAAAAATACTTATTTCGTAATACATTCATAATAATTATAAAAGAGATATTTTAGAACACCTTATAAATAAGTGTAGTTATTTACGAACACTTATTTCATAATCCAAATGTCATACTTTGAGTATGCCTACTTCGTAAAACATTCAAAATTAATTACAAAACATGTGATTTAAAACAAACAATGCGAGTTATTTTGAGAGCCACCAAAAAATTTAAACGAGTAGGGGGTATAGAATGATTTTTACAAGGTCTAAGAAAAAAGGCCAGATGAAAAATGTCTTGGGTCATCATACAAGTGACACGGCCAAGCCCAGCCCAAGTAAAGGCCCAACTTTAAGACTTGCTCCCTACTCCTTTCTGTCTCTCACAACTTAATAGACGCACTTTAGAAGCCAACATTGTTACCCTCTGCGACCTCTCTCTTTCTCTTTCTTTTTCTCTAAGGTTAGTTCTCCTTACAAATTTTCCACTGTTTTCTCACTCATTTCCCTTCCTTTCTTTGCTCCGAACAGATCGCAGCCTTTTTTTTTTTTTTTTTTTTTTTCTCACACCTTTCAATTCAATTTTCTCATCACACACTCTAATTTCTTATTTTCGCGAAAATTAGTGTTTGATCTTTTTTACTGCTAGGGCTGGTATGAAAAACCCTCTTTCAAGTTTTTATAGTTTTCAATAATAAATAAAATAAAATGATTGTTTTGTTTTGTAATTGTAACTTGCAAGTGAAGTTCTGAGTGCAGATTCTTGTGCGGTTTATCATGGGGGATAGTCAGTACTCGTTTTCTCTCACCACATTTAGGTATGGTTATTGCTGATAACTATTTATTGAATTTAATTTATAAAGAGAATGGCGTGGTGTGTGTGTGTTTCAACTGATTCTGTTGTGTTTTCGAACAGCCCTTCCGGAAAGCTTGTTCAGATTGAGCATGCTTTGACGGCTGTTGGCTCTGGACAAACGTCTTTGGGAATTAAAGGTGACTGTTTGATTATCTCTGACTCTGGACTGGATCTGTTTATGACCCCCACTTTCTGGTGTTTCTGTTGACTCATCTTTTCAATTTGAAATTTATTATTTTGAGGGATGTTGTGGACTTGTGTTGTTGATTGGTTGTGGGGTGGGGGAGCAATTTAAATAAATGACATTTTGTTTTGTTAAGTTGTTTTTCTTGAATTTCTAATTGTTTTTGATAACTTAAATTAACTGGGTGGGTGCTGGGTTATGGGACTGAGATTTGTACAGTCAGATACCTGGGATTAGGATGCTGAAGCAGGTTTGGGTTTTGAATTTTTTTATCTTAGTTATCAGAAGTGTTCTGGGGTTTCTGATTCTGAGTAAGTTTACTGGGATTGAAATAGCTGACGGTGCTGGTAAATAGACAGAAACAGAGTGGTGGTGTATACATCTATGATATATTAAGTTTGACCCTTGTTTATTTTATAGACTAGTGGTGTGTGGAAAGATCACTGAAAAAAATTGTATGGGCTGGATAAGCATTATGCTGGGACGATTTGTTGTTAATTTATTTTGTCATTCTAAATGCATTGTCATCTTAGTGTTAGATTACTATAAGAAAGAAAAATGACGGGTTTTTTTTTCCCCCTGAAAGGTGGAATGAATGAGCTTGTACGGTTGTCATCTAATAGATGGGCAGAAGATTGATTTCTTATGTGTTTTGATACAGAAAGGCTCACAGTTCTTTGTTAGGCCCTTTAAGGGGCTTTGACATGATGGGAAGTTAAGTTCTGTTTTGGGAAAAGGGTGCTTGCTGAAATGTAGAATTTCTTGTGTTGAGTAGTCTTTAGAGGAGGCTAGAGTGAGAGATTTCTTTGTTTGTGATTTAATCTTGTATTTGGGGATAACTTATTTTACATTTTGGGGTTCCATTTTTTTTGCTAAAATCAATGTCTGCTATTGTTTGTACTATTTACTCTCTGATTCATTGGGTTCTTGTGTCTTGTAGATGATTTGGATCCTGTAATGTAAGCTGTAGCTTTTGCTAGTTGTAATTATATATTTGATATTTGGTATTTGGTATTTTATTCTTGCAGCTGCAAATGGAGTTGTCATTGCTACCGAGAAGAAGTTACCATCTATATTGGTTGATGAAACATCAGTGAGTTTATTTTCTCTTACTAGATCCCTTTTTGTTCATTATTCATGTAAAAAAAATGTAAAATTGTCCTATCCAAATATCCAATATAGGAAGATCCTTGGTGTCCCTACTGTGTGTTTGTACATGATTTTGACACCTTCAGCTACACATATCCTTGATGGTCCCAAATATAAGCTACATTGCTTGATTGTTCATCCTTGAAAAAATAAATTGAAGTTCAACAGTGTTGTTCATTTAAATTAAACCGTGATCCCAATACATCCATCACTAATACTCCCTTGCTCCCTCCATTTTAATCTCTTAATCTATTTGAAAATTCATTGTTGTGTTGCAAGGCTGGATTTCCAGGTCACCCTATGTGTATGCTTAAAAATAATATATAAATGCACATATACACATGTTTATATCTTTGTTTAGATACATCTGTGTACAATATTGTTTTCAAATTATGCTGACTGATTATCTACTTCTATTGGATATTTATTATTTAATGATTTTAGTTCCTTACAACAATCTGATGCATGCTTCAAACAGAGCAATTCATTCTGTTAATACTGCCTTATCTTCCTAGTGCTCTAAAGTATAATATATAGCATTGTTTGGCTTTACTTTTCTAGAAAAAAATATTTGCTAAGTGGAATAATGTTCTTGTTATATTTTGATAGTTAAGGATGTTTCTAAATCTGGCGATTGAACCATTGATAATATAATCTTTTATGTAGTTTTTGCTAGCAGATTGTCAATATTCTTTTAAAATTTTTGAAGTCATTTATTTCAAGACGCATTCTGGGTATTTATTCTTTGTTATATTTTGATTGCAGGTCCAGAAAATTCAGTTATTAACACCAAATATAGGTGTCGTATATAGGTTTGTTTTTTGTTCTACATATTTAAATCAAGTTAAATATATTTCATTGTATCTGGATAGTGGTTACACTTACACATTATGGCAGTTGATGGTGTAGCTTTGAATGTATTCTCAAACATGAGATGCCACTTTAAGTTACCTAGCCATATCAACAATTGAGGTGGGAGGCATTTGGGATGTGGCACAACTATTTTGGGGAAACATTTTTCTTAAAGAAGTATGAAATAGAAATTGACATAGCACACTTAAAACTGGTTAAAGACTTACTAGAAAATATTTATTTCAGTCAAAATATAAGAAAAAGTGTTGTTGATGGTAAACAGCTAACTATGTACTTGTATACTGATGTAAACAGACAGAAGTGTACTTAAAGCATACTTGCTTGTGGCAGACTGTTATTCTGCATTGTTTTTACATACAAAATAGATCATGGCTGGCTGCTTTACGATTTCAATAGATTCTCTAATGAAAGAGATTTACTGGGTCAAAAACTGCAAGATGCTTGACTATTGACCCTTTTTTCAGGGAGGACATGAGGTGTTGGTGTCTGAATGTTGACTTTTGAAATCTATTTTGAGACATTAAAAAGGCAATATAGAGAACAGAAAAAAATCAATTTCTGTTCTCTTTTTTGCACTTTGTAAGACATATAACTGTTGAAATAACATTTTCTGATGTTCAATTTGTGTTTGAAACTTTGTAACCAGGCTTAGTCTACCTTCTGACATTTCTAATCTTATGGTAAATGGAAATAATTGTTTGTTCTTAACTTGTCTTGCAAATATCTTATTTACTTGACCTAAATTTGGTCTCTGTTGTTCAGTGGCATGGGTCCTGATTTCCGAGTTTTGGTTCGAAAAAGCAGGAAACAAGCTGAACAGTATCACCGTTTATATAAAGTATGGTGTACCAAATTCTATTCCAACACATTTTCTTTCTTATTACATAGTTTTTGTTCTGCATATAGTTAGTTAAGATGAGTCAGTTATAATGTCAGCTTCATTTTGGAACTTGGTATTATTGTCTCGAGGATTGTTACTTGGTTAGACTTCTGTAGGAGTTTCCTTTATTTTTCATGAGCTTAATTTATATTATGGTCCTTCTTGTATCAAGCATCTTTCATTTGTTGTATATGTTGAAAAGGGAAACAAAAAGATAGTTATAATAAAAGGATATTTTTGAGGAAAAATAAAGGACAAAATTCTATATATAATTAAGATGGACAAACTATTACAGTCAATGTTATGTCCAAGCTAGTCATGATGAAAGGATGTCTAGGAGGAGAAATAGAGAATACATATAATTGTACCGATTGCTTGAATTCATCTATTATTATAGGATTAATCAAACGTAGCCATTAATACATAATCAAGATAGGCAAACTGCTACAGTCAGTGTTGCATTCAAGCTCTATTGTAATGTGCACAAATTTTGTCCTTACCTTCTTTAATGCCCATTCTTCTAAGATTTTATATAGACTAGCAAAGGAAATTGTGTCTATAGTATGCCTTTTACATAATAGTTAATTATTGAGGACCTGGATGTAGAGAGAGAATCACTTCAACTTTTTTTATGCTCAAGTCTACTATATTTTTCCAGAAAGTCAGATTTTGATGCTTATTTGGAGAGATAAAGGAAATACTTTTGAAAGCTACGAGTAGTTGTAGATTTAATATCTTTGATAAAGTACCCCATGAAAGTGCTATTTACACCGACAAGGATTTAATAGGGTCAAAAAGAAAAATCTCGTTATTTCTTTCTTAAACTGAGTTTTACAACTCTTGCACTACATAGTTGTTTTTTATGAGAGAATAGTTATAATTCCATATAAAAACATTTCCTATTGCCTGGAAATATTAATGGCACATTTCTTTTTTCCATCAGTGAATTTTGTAATTCTTGTGTGTAGGATGTATTGCCTGTGAAGTGTAGGGTTAAATCTGATAATATAATTGAAATTTGCAGGAACCAATTCCTGTCACTCAACTTGTCAGGGAAGTTGCTGCTGTAATGCAGGAATTTACTCAGTCTGGGTAATTATTTCTTTGTAAACTGTCCTCTCTTTGAGATATGTTTTGACCACTGAAATTTACCTTGTCAACTCACAACTTAGAAAGCTTATTCATTGCATATATGTCAGCCTTATCTTTCTTAGAATAAGTCTATACTTAGGTGCATAAAACGGGCTTATCTTTACGAAAAGAACCAGCATGAATTAATATTGATTGAGCTGATACTCTAATTGTTTCCTTTTCCTCTGGAGGTATATGTTAGATAAATTGGTAACATTGTGATCTGTATAGAAATTCTGTGTCAAAATTAGACAGATCTTTATAGTAGATAAATCCTTAATTAGCAGCTAATTAAATGCATAGAACTTAGTTTGATCCTGTAATTATTTCTGTGTATGCCCAACCAGAACTGTTTTCTTTCCATTTTTACCCATTATAATTTTTTAGATTCTGACATTTCTGTTTTGGTCCTGATAGTGGTGTTAGGCCTTTTGGAGTGTCCCTGCTAGTTGCTGGTTTTGATGATAATGGGCCACAATTATATCAGGTGTGTTATTATTCTTCTTTTGATGTAACTATTGACATGGTTGCTTTTAAACCCTGGTAAATGCCTATCACTTGCAATCCTAATCTGTGATTACATTGCAGTGTCTAACCCTTTGTTGTGAACTCCAACTCTATGTTTAGCTGTCACATGTACAGGCTGTACATGTAACAAGTCTAGACTTGAGAACCTCATTCATTGGTGAATTGAATAAGTGCTCCTTAGATTCTCTGAAGACTTTATAAGTTAATTACATAAATTCTACACTATCTTGTTTTGCTTCACATGAATTAGTTTTGCTTCAAATTGAAAATTGCTCATTGATTTTGTGTTCAAATTCAAATGTGTGCTCAGAGAATTGGTTATTTAACTACACATCTAGCCATTTTTGTATTCAATGAATTTGTACTGGCGTACTGGGGTCTCTTTGTTGTTGCATTTAGACTTGTTTAAAATTACTGCTTTTAATTTTAGAGTGGGAATTGAAGGTTGTGATTTCATGTGATTTGTTTCTTCTGTAGGTGGATCCATCAGGTTCATATTTTTCTTGGAAAGCTTCTGCTATGGGGAAAAATGTTTCTAATGCAAAGACGTTTCTTGAGAAGAGGTGAGCTTTTCATCAATTACAGTTCTGCAAGCAAAATCGTGTTGCAAGCATCAAAATTTGTTTTTGTGTTGTGTCCATTATGTGCTGTGGCCCATGCTCCTGTAAGTACAAATGAAATCTATGAAAACTGTCAATGCTGAACATTAATATATGGTAAGATGAGACAATAATGAATAACTGTTAAGATACTTGTAAGTCAACAAGAGCTTAAAAATCCTTTAAATATGCTTGAGATGGCTTAGATGGTAGCTAATGATATATTGATGTTTCAATCTCAAGAGGAATCATAAATCATAATAGATGAAGTGACAGATTCATGAATGCACATTTAAGAAATTACTTTATATATTATTATGTATTATAAGAGGGTGATCCCTGACACAACAGTAAAGTTGTGCCTTGGTGACGGGTTCATGGTTTCGAATTTGAAAACAGCCTCTTTGCATATACAAGGTTAAGGTTGTGTACAAAGATCCTCCCCCATACCTTTGCATAGTGAGGAGCCTTCTGGCATTGGGTTACATTAGTGTGTGTTTCTATGTATTAATAAATTTGTCTGCTATACCTATTTTAATGCATATTTTCAGTTAATTTTGTGGTTTGGAACTTCTTCTTTTGAAGATTATTGTGATTATGTTTCTTTGAGTGATTTGAGTTTCATTAGTTATACCTCATTTTCCCTATCATTTCCATGATTGACTTGATTGTCCACTTACAGATACACAGATGATATGGAGCTTGATGATGCAGTCCACACAGCAATATTGACTCTGAAGGAAGGGTAGGAGCATGCCATTTCAAGTTTATGCACTAAAATTATAAAACCTTAATGAAAAGGACATATTTAACTATTACTGTCCATTAGGAGGCCCAAAAATTATTTTATATTATTTGGTTATTTTCATCTCTTTTTGGTCAAATGTTATCGTCCTACCATAAGTAGTAAGTGCATGATAATTTTTGTTTCAAAATCAAAGTTTGGAGGAGGAAAATGCATCTAAGATTGGCTTATTGGGTTCAAATGAGAATACTGAGGCTAATCATGTATAAGGGAATTTAAGCAATTTTCATAGTCTTGACAATTACCTAAGGCACATTCCTCCAAACAATCATCACATCAGCTGGCTTTATTGTTTGAAGTTATCAATCAGGCTTATTACATTAAAACTTTTATAATAACTGGGAGTTTTAACTGTTCTTGTTTCCCTTTCCTGACAGATTTTATGTTTCTGCTTTTTGTTCTCATCTGCTGCCGTATTTTTGGAACCTATGTGATCTTTTTTAGTCTTTTGAAACGTTTCTCAAATTTTCTCTTCTGTTTTCTTTTGTGGATGTTTTTCCAGGTTTGAGGGACAGATCTCAGGAAAAAACATTGAAATTGGCATAATTGGTCAGGACAAAAAGTTCAGGTGCATATCTGTACTTGAAATATACCTAGTTTGCTTTTCATTTCTGTTTTGCTTTTCCACCTTCCATATGAATCCTGCTTCCTCTGGGTTCTGTCATCAGTCTAACCGAGTTTATTTTTGGGTTGTCCAATCTAAATAATGAGACTATTATAGTACAAGACAAATTGCATCACAAAAATGAGGCTTCCAATCCAAGTTATCTGCATCAAAACCAATCTAGAATTCCAACATCAAAATCATCCTTTATATACTTCAATTGTTTAACTGGGTGACTTAATAATAGTATATTAATAATGTTGCAGGGTATTGACACCAGCCGAAATTGATGACTATTTGGCTGAAGTAGAATAATTTGCAATGAAGAAATCTTGTGTTCCTGAAGTTGTTTCGCAGTTGGGTTTAATTGAGCTTAAATAGTGACTTTGTGATGGCAATAGTGAAATTTGCGAGCTTCTCGTTGTGACCAGCAAGCCTTCAGATAAACCTTTTCCAAAGTCATCAACACTATCAGACAAACTTAGTTTGTTTAGACGATGCGGCAATGACTTCTTAATGAATATTGCTAATTTATTATTTTTCCGCTTTCAGAATTTGATTGTTCCTTATCTCTGTTATTTTATATATTGCCGGTCAAGTTCAATGCAATATAATTGTTTCCTTGGGATTTTGTTATGTGAAAAAGTTCTGATTAGTGTTTCAAATCATGAACAGTCTAAATCATGATATTAGAATTGTGTTGTTGTATGGGCGTTAAGTTTATTATATAATAGGGGTGTAAATGGGTTGAAAAATAGACTGAAGTTAACTCAATACAAGCTATTATAAATGGATCAAATGACTTTCAAGAATAACTGAATTATGTTTTTTTTATCTTTTATCATTTATTTTTTTTAAATCTAATGATTAAAATTAATTAATTATTATAATTATTAGATTTTAAAAAATAAATGGTAAAGATAAATAATAATTTTTATAATTATTTTTGGAATAATTTGATTTTTTTTTCATTGTGTGTATATATGAGAGAGGTTAAATTATATTAATATAGTTTTTTTTTTATCAATTATTATATTATCAAATAGTTTTAATTAAATAATACTTTTTTAGAATTCATCATTAAAGTGAAAGTTTTTTTTTACATAAATTACTAGTTGAGTGCGCATGAAAATGTAATTTTGAAAAATCAAGCTTTGTTTATCAGTATTTTTATATTAAGAAATATTGAAGAATATAACAGAAAAATATAATATATTTGACATTAAATATGCATAAATTTTTTTTGGAAATAGAATTAATAGAGTAGAGGGAAAAGTAGTACATTAATTTAATTTTAATATACTTTACATTAAATATGTGTAATAAATGATTTGAAAATAGAATTAATAGAGTAGAAAAAAAAATAGGATAATTTAACGGTATGAAAATCTTGAAATTATTTTTAGTGAATTGTATAAAACTAAAACATATAATAATAACCAAAACGAATGAATAAGAAGTAAAATTTTAACATTAAAAAACTCCTTCTAGGTCTTGTTTAAAAAATATTATAAGTTAAATAATATATAAAGTACAATTAAAAGATGATAAATAGAATAAATATTTGACCTATGTTTTGTTTTTCTTTCGAAATCATAGGTAAGATATTCTTGAAATCTTCACTAAATAAGTATTTATAAATATGTTTTATTTATAAATCTTTTTTCAAAAAAAATATAAAAATATCATTAATTTTTAGAAAAATAAATATAATAATTTAGTTCTAAATACGTTAAAAACATAAAAAAAAGTCCAATTGTAATATAAAAAGAAATCACATACTATAATTCCAATAATTTTTTTAATACATTTTCATATTAACAACATTAATAATTCGATCATTGATATGTGTTTATTTGAAATTTATGTTTGTGTGATATATAATTTATTTTTATGTTTTAAAATATTGTTGGACAATTTCGTTCTCATATGATATAATATTTTAAAGAAAAAATATCATATTATTAAAGATAAAATATATTTTAATTATAAATTTACTAATCAAGAAAATAAGTATTCATTAATAGATAATGTAATAATATGATTATACATGAGGAAATGTTGATAAATAGTTTTCTTCTCAAAATGTATATATTTATTTATAAAATTTAAATATTACTATATTTTCATGTAAATGTTTTTGTGAATTTTATCTTTAGCATTTTTAAATATAAAAAAATAGTTGTACAAAATAATTGTATTTTAATTAATTTATTTTGTATAAATTATTAATTTAATAGTAATTAAAATAATATTATTTTTTTTATTAATCCCTACATTTGAATAATTAAAATGATAAATAAAAATAGAACCTTTTTAAGATACAAAAGAATGACTAATAATATTTAACTAATAATTTTAAATAATTCATA
>JAMLFT010003155.1:0-22878 GCA_026544285.1 Pachyrhizus erosus | reverse complement strand
CTAAATCTATATTTTATAATTTCTATTCTAAAAATTAATTTTACTCATGAATTATTTGAATCTTTAACTAAATATAACTTCTTTTATTTCCTCTTAATATGATTTTCTAAACTTTAAATAACATTTTTTTTCATATCTAAAATTTTAAAAAGAATTAAAATATCTTCAAAATAGAATTATTTAGATTCTAAATAGGATGTTACAATATGAGACTTTCTAGAGTAGTCTCGTTTAAGCGAGTCTAAGTGGCTTTGGGTAGAGGCTAATTAACTTTCCAATAAGGTTACACTTAAGTGAGCCTAAGATGCCTTGCTTAAGTGAGCACAAAGCCAAACATCTATTTCCAACGAGGTCTCGCTTAAGCGAACTTAAATGACCTCGCTTAAGTGATCTTTAATGATATCCTAGTTCTTGATCTTGTCAAACTTACATTTTATTACTTATATGATATGGTACACTTGTCGAATTCTTAACATTCAATAATTATTTTTTTTATCTCATATACTTTTCATGTTTCCCAAGGTTGAATTTATGTACCTAATCTGAACCAACTTTATTTTCAACTTTATTCTCTTTCTTATCTGGTATAGGTGTTGCATTCCAAGGAATCCAAGCCAAATTCATTCTCTCTATCATTTACACCAAGTTACACTTTTGCTGGAAATAGGCACAGGTCCACACGCAAGTACATGACATTTCTTACAATAAAATCATCTTAAAATGCACTACAAAAGCACATGTATGGACTTGAACCAAGGACCTTTACTTTTAAAAATGCCTACATTATCACTAAGCCACATCATAATGTTATTAAATTATAAAAAACATAATATAATATATATTAAATACTTCTATTCATCTTATTATAAAATTTATTATAATTTATACAAGTTCATGTGGTTGAACTAGTAATCCACTAGTCCAACTAGTAACCCATTAACCTAGTAACCATATCCTGTCAATCGTCATTTCAATTTTAACAATATTCTAAAATAGACAATAAGTGTTAATGAAACCTTTAAACTCTAATATTTTTATCATAACTCAATGAATCGAACCAATCTAACTTGATCTAAATTGATTTGGTTTGGTTTGAATTTGTTGAACAATTTTTAAAAGTCCAAACAAAATTCAAACAAAACCAAACTAATTAAATTGATTTAGATTTCATTTTATCCTGAACCTAAAAAAATCAAATCCATGACACACCTCTAATAGGAATTGCAGTGCTTTGTGATCTTAGCAAAGTGGTGCAACATCCAGTCTTGCTTGCATTTGGCATTTTTGTGGTTATTAGTGACAAAGTCAAGGTAACAACAAGGCAAGATTCCTTGTTAGCCAAACCACTTTACAAGCCAATGAAGTCCTTTTTTATCCTTGCTTGCATGTTTTATAATTGTGAATTTCTAAAAACTGAAAAGAAAAGTTATTATTTGTAGTTTTAATGTGTGCTTGAGGGAAACACTCACCTGATTTGGTGTGCTTGAGTGATACACTTTTTATGGACCAATGAGCATTGCTTGTTGTTTGTATTTGTGCCATTCATATGCATCTCTTGATGAACTATCACAAGAGTGTTATTGTGTGGGCACCATATTGAATTTTGAATTAGATTAGTGATCTAAACTTTTAAAAGAAAAGAATTTTTAATGTTGATGAGTTTGTGATTATTATAGGCCATGTCTTGTGATCTTCACTTGTATTGGAACTTGAATAATTTTCTATTTTTGTTACTTGAGAAAGAACGAAGTTCTAAGTTTGGGTGTTGATAACTGCTACCTATATTTGCATTTTGAAGTATATTTAGTGTAATTATTGAATACATCTTATACTTTTAAACATTTTTTTGTGTTTAGTTTGGTTAATCTTTGAATAATTGATTTTACTAGCTTGAAGTTAATTTTTAAAATTTTTTACACTTGATCTTTACTATTTTTTTTATGTTTGTAATTGATTGAAGGACCATGTTGAAGAGTTATATCTAAAGTAGTTCCATAAGAAAATCTTAGTTAAGGACTTTTGAGTATATTGACCTAGCTCAAGCGAGGTTGATAATCTCACTTAAGCGACCTAATTGATTACAAGTTGAGTACTTACTATGCTCGCTTAAGCGAACTAGGAGTGGTAACTTAAGCGAGCTAACTCTAGAAGGCAAATGATCTTGTTGTGTTCGCTTAAGTGAGCTATATTGGTCGTTTAAGAAAACTTAATAGAAAAGATTATTGCAACTGATGGTATTAAAGGCCCAATGAATCAAAGAGAGGTACGACATTTTAGGGAGATGAATAGAGAGCTTTAGCAAGAGAACTAAGGTGTGGTGACTTCTATGCTCAATGACTCGTAAGCTAGCATTTTTTTTCCCCAATTCTTTCCCTTATGGTTATGTATAGCTAAAATATCTTTCTTTGTTGAGATTGAATGCAATTAGATTTTAATCTCATGTAATTGTAATATTTTTTTATCCAAGAAATTTGTGTTATTGTTTCTCTTTTGTGCCTATTACTTGTCTTTAGATTGATCACCTAACTACATAATAACCTTTATTCAATTATAATTGATAAATTTAATTAAATTAAAAATTGAAGAAACTAACCAATGAATTTTATGTCTGTGGACATAATAAAAATAATTTATTACCATTAAAATCTTATTCTTAATGCTAGTCAATTGATTATACTAGTTAAGGGATTGATAGTATAATTAAGGGGTCTAGGTTTTTTCACTTAAAGAATTAAGGTTTGAATAATTTGTGAGTTGATAATAACATAAACTTAAGGCTTAAATATAATTTTGGTCTCTCTATTTTATCCAATCCCCAATTTTGGTTCTTATATTTAAAAATAGAAATATTTGGTCCATTTATTTTAGAAAATATGCAATTTTGGTCCAATATTCAATTTTTCCAATAATTTTTATTTTTTTACATTTTAATTAATTAAATGATTTTTTTATGATACCTTAAATGAATATGTTAAGTCTAAGGTTCAATTGGACCAAAATAAAACAAAAGCAAAATTGAGGATATGACCAAAACAACGAATTTTTTAAAAATAGAACAACTAAATGTCTATATTTTAAAATAAAGGAACCAAAATTACAAATTAAACAAAATAATGAACCAAAAAGCCTAGACTTAATTGAAAAGGAATAATTTGAAATGCATGTTAGGTTAATCTAATGAAGTTAATCCTCGACAATTTCATTCCATTGAGATACACTCCAACTTCTATGCAATTCAAGTGTTTAACAAAATTGCTAAACCAAATTTCCTACTTTTAGTCTCTTCAATTTTTGCACTTGTCTTTATTTATAGTTAATTCAACATCCAAACATTCACAATTTACTTAATTTGCTATTAATAACCAAGTATTGTTCAAGTCCTTATAGAGATTACTTTAGTCACTACTTTGTTACTTGAGTAATTTGATCCTCTTGCCAAAATCCCAACAAGATACAATGAGAAAGATAAAGAACACATAAAGGGAAAGGAATGATTTGATTTTGATTTATTCTTACTTTCATAAATTATTATTTTGTATCAATCGCTAGTAACCTGACCTAAACCAACTTGATATAGGTCATATTAGTTTAATTCAAGTTAATTACCTAAAAATTAGAGAACCCAAAACAACCTAACCTGGTACTGATTAATTAGTTTAAACTTCTAAACATCCTAAATCCAATTCAACTTAACCTAATTACACACCTACTAATTGAAGAACAATATTGTAACAAGAAGACTGAGGAAACAAATGTAGAAGGGAATAGAAAAACAAAAGGAGAGAAGAAGACACTATGTGATTTTTATTATATGGAAAAACATATTACAACAAATTGGGTGGTTTAACCCTTCTAGCAAACTCCATATCTATAGGAGTCCAAAACCTAAGAAAAATACATTAGTAACATAATAACAAAAAGTGATAGAGAGATCAAGCCAAAAACAACATATCTCCACCTTATCTTGAATCCTTTATATGCACATGAAACCAAAAAAAACATATTTTCTTAATTTTGTCATTCAAGCTTATTTCCAACAATCAACATTAAGAAAATTCAAATAATGCATAAACTTGTTTCTAGGAATAGGTTTTGTGAACATGTCTACTAGGTTTTCCACTGTATTAATTTTTTGAATTGTGATCTTCTCAATATGAATGAAGCTATATTAGACATCAATGTGTTTAGTCCTTTCATGATGAATTTGATCCTTGCTTAAACAAATTGCACTCAAACTATCATTGAAAATGATAGTTTTATCCTATGGAAACCCGAGATTGGTGATAAGACTTTTTAACCCAATACCTTCTTTTACCACTTCTATAATAGCCATATATTACTTTTGTTGTAGATAAGACAATTGTGGTCTAAAGTGTAGCCTTCCAACTAAGAAGACAATTCCCAATTTTAAAGGTATAACCTAAGATAAATTTCCTTGAATTTGAATCTATAACGTAGTCAAAATTTAAAAATCCAACATGTGCACATGATATGTCACCTTTATAGATGAGTTCAATATTAGTTGTAACCTTAAGGTACCTAAATGTTTAACAACTTGCCAATGTTCCTTCCTAGGTTGGCCCATATACCTATTCACCATATTGGAAACTTGTGCTAGATTCTTCCTTGTGCATACCATTGCATACACAAGACTCCCAATTGCACTAGCATAAGGAACACGAGACATGTATTGCTTTTCTGATTCAAATTGAGTTGCATGAAGTTCAGAGAGACGAATGCTTGATGTTAATGGAGTACACACTGCTTTTGTTGTTTCCATTCCAAAACGATTCAAGATTTTCTAAATGTATCCCTTTTGACATAAAAAAAGCTCTCATATCTTTCATCTCAAATTCAGTGCTAAGTAATGACTTCAATTTTTGAATTTCTAGTTTGTTTCAAGATGCAATAAGCATGTTGTAAACATAAAGGAGTTGATAAATGTATGAACATCCTTCCACCTTTATGATACACACATGAATTATAAGGACTTCTATTGTACCTATGAGAAACTATTAATTAATCAAATCTCTTGTACCACTATCTCTAGGATTGTTTCAACCCGTAGAAAAATCTTTTTCAACTTACAAACAAAACATCCTATCTTTGTACCTCAAAACCCTTTGGTTGTTTTATTAGAATGTCCTCTAGCTCTTCATGAAGAAAAATTGTTTTCACATCAAGTTGTTCTAGCTTCATGTCCAAAGTTGGTACAAGGGCAAATAAAACCCAAATTGAAGGGCCTTACAAATGGAGGAAAAATCTCATTGTAGTGAACACCTTTCTTCTTACTATAGCCTTGAGCTAGAAGATGTGCCTTCAAAGGCTTTTTCTTGACATTAGTACTTGATAATCTAGGCTTTTTCTTGAAGATCCATTTTCACCCAACAACTCTTTTGCTTTTAGGTAACCCAACCAAATCCCAAGTTTGATTTTTCTAGGGATTCCATCTCTTCATTCATGGCCATAATCCACTGACCAAATTCAATGCAAGTAATTACTTCATGATAAGTGGTTGGTTCCAACAAGTCAACATCTTCTGCTACCTGTAGATCATAAAACACTATATCCTTAAACCCATATTTTGTACATGGTTTGCTTTGCCTTTGAGACTTCCTAGTTGTAGTAATTTTAGGGTCTCTCAAAAGGTTCTGACTTGTTTGGTTAGACCCACCAAATGATTCTCAGCATTGTTGTTTTGGTTGCATTAGAAGGTTCTAAGTCTCATAAAAGACTTTTATATATTATTACCCACTTTAATTTATGGTTGTGGAGCCTTCAAACTCCACCTACTTAGTAACATTTTCTAGCTTGTTTGAATTTTCTTTATAGAGATTTCATCAAAAGTGACATCTTTGATGAAAATCACTTTTTTTTTTGAAGGATACCATATTTTAAATCCTTTCACTCTAATTCCATAGCCCACAAAAACACCATTTCTATCTCTAGGCTCTAGCTTGCCTTCATTTACATGATAGTTGGTTGGACACCCAAATACCTTCAATATTGAGTAATCAACAAGTTTATGAGACCATACCTCAATAAGGGTCTTGAAATCTATAATAGTAGACAAATAATGATTTGCCAAATAACATTCTATGTTAATTGCCTCAATCCAAAAACTCCTACATAGTCTTGAATTAGATAACATGCATTTGGCCCTTTCCAACAAAGTTTTGTTCATACTCTATTTTGTTGAGGAGTGTTTCAAAGAATGTACTGTCTAGCTATGCCTTCATTTTTAAAGAATTCATTGAATTCTTCTAAACAACATTCCAAGCCATTGTCTGTTTTGAGGCGCTTGACTTTCTTTCCTATTTGATTCTCTATAAAATCTTTCAATGCTTAAAGAATTTGAAGGCTTCCAATTTTTGTAGCATCATGAATAACCATGTCATCCTTGGGTAATCATCTATGATTGGAAGAAAATATCTAGCTCCTTGAGGGATAAAACTGTTGAAGGGCCCCAAAAATCAGAATGGACATAGTCCAATACGGCTTTTGTGGTGTTCACTGCCTTTGGGAATCTCATCTTGTGTTGCTTCCCATAGACAAAATGCTCCCAGTTGAAGATGTTCCATCTTACGACTCTCAACTAGCCCTTGCTTGCTTAAAAGCATGTGAAACGTGTCGTAGAACATTATTATCAAAAGCATGATTTTCAGCTTGTGAAACTAATACGAACCCAATTTAATGGATCGTCTTAAAAACAGGTAAAACGGATTGAATCAGGAACTTGACCCTAATCACGACTAACCGGTATAACCAAAGTTATCAAAAGAAAAAATGCTTAATTCATTTAAATCTCTTAGTCTCTTTTACATAGGCTCCTATTTATAGGAAAATAGAAAAACAAATTCTTTGCAAATTCTAAACAAATCATAATCTTATTTAAAAAGATAAAATAAGATTATGATCCTATTAAAGAAAATAAACATTAAGATAATATATCCCAATAATAAATGTTAAATATCTAATTTAATTTATGATCATTTCTTAACCAACATATTCATATAAGTATAAGACAATTCTTGGATTGAGTTTTGTCAAGTTCATATCATTCCCTTCCTCTTCGAAGTGACTCATCCTCGAATCAAGTTTAGGTTGATCTACATTCTTGACTTTAGATCAAGCTCTAATTGTCTTTACCTCTTTTTCATCTTGTAAGCTTTTATAACTTTGATAGCTCATCCAGGTGTCTTCAGAAAGTTTCATTCTTTCAAAAGATAACCATTACTAAAACATAAAGGATTAAAACATAACACTCTATATTCCTTCTATATAGTTACTTTCGTCCCCTTGCAAAAAGATTCAACATAATGAAGTAATGGGTTAGCATAGAAGCAATTGTATTCCCACGCCATAATCCAGGTTATAGCCTAAGAGGCTATGAAGGAAATGAGCTTATATCCTTTTACAAAGGAGGAATTTTGTTTGAAGAAGGTATATACTTCTAGTACTTCTTATGGAAATATTGACGGTAATGGCCCATAATCAAAGAACCATTTCAAGAACCATCTTGGAAATTTTAATGAAATGCCCTTTCTGAACCAAATGAACCAAGAATCGGATCCTGGTTTAACTAGTAAAGTGTTTGTCCAGGCATTTATGTAATCATAATAATTGTATTGTTGTGGCAAGAATCTTTTGGAAAAACTATTGGATTCATATAAGGATTCCTTCCAATCTTGAGGAGATAATATCTTCATGATTTTGAGTTTTGAAAATTGGATATTTCCTTCAGGATCTTTGGTATGGCTAATCTCTGCAGAGTCAGTATCTACTAGTATAAATTCATAAAAAATTCTGGTTTTGAAAGGGTTGGATTGGACATAATGAACGTCTGGTAGAAAGATTTTAGTGGGTATTGAATTAAGGTTTAGACAAACCCATTCTCTTTCTAAGGGTACCATTGGGATGTTTCCTGATTTAGTTGTATAATTGTTGGATGGGGTTTCTGGTTTTGTTGAAGAGGACGTTTTATTTAAATCACCAGGGGTTACTAATATATTTTGAAAATGTAATAGAGTGAATCTATTATGAGATATCAAAGTATGTGGTAGTGGTGCTTTTACTAGTTCAACTAATGTAGAGGTGGGTTTTATAGGTGTTGTTGGCCTGTATGATGGTCTTAATGATATTGTAGATGGAGAGTTATTTAATAATGATATTGTAGGGATTTTATTTGGTTCCAGTAGGGAACCATATTGCTCTTTTACATTCTTTGAATCACAGGCTTTACTTGATCCTAGAGGGGAACCATAGTCATCTTTCTTGGTCATACTCATCTTATGAGTTTGTTCCTTGTAAAAATTCTCTGGTTAAAAAATCTGGTAAGAAATTATTTTTTCCTTTAATATATTCAATCATAAAATCAAAAACATGATAATAGGGCTTTCCATCTGGCAAAAATATGTTTTGAAACTAAGTTTTGAACATCTTTAGTCAGCACACTAGGTGTTGCTTTACAATCTGTTCGAATTAAAAATGTTTTGTTAAATAGATCATCTTGAAATTTTTGCAAACATAAAACAATTGATAAAATTTCTTGTTTTACAGTGGAATACGTTTGTTAAGAAAAATGCCAAATACCCGAATGATACTTGACCACTTGTTCTTTTGAATTTTCTGAAATTTTTTGTTTCAAAATTCCCCCACAGCCTAGTTCTGACGCATCGGTCTCTACTATAAGGGATGCTTGTGGGTTTGGAATTCCTAACCAAGAAATATTTTTAACTATTTCTTTTATTTGTCTAATAGCTTGACTTATTTCTTCATTCCATACTAGAGGGTTTTTCCTTAACCTAGAATATAAAGGTGCACAAATAATCCTAATATTTGGTATAAAATCTACTATATAATTTACGCATCCTAAAAATCTTTGTAATTGTTGTTTATCTTTGATCTCGTTTGGAAATTTAGAGGCGAACTCTAATGATCTATGTATTGGTGTGATAGTATTTTGATAAATTTCATATCCTAAAACTCTAATTTTTGTCTGAAATATTTTAATTTTCTTTTCTGATACCAATAATTTTTTTTCTTTTATAAGTTCTATAAATGTATCTAAGTGTTTCATATGATCATTAATATTTTTTGAAAAGATTAATACATAATCTAAATATACTATTATGAAATCCATATACGGGTAAAAGATATCATTCATAATATTTTGAAACTCACTAGGAGCATTTTTAAGACCTTGGGGCATTACATTCCATTCGTAATGACCAAAGGAAACAACAAATGCAGTTTTATACTTATCTTTTTCTTCTACAACTATTTGATAATATTCTGACTCCATGTCAAATTTTGAAAATATTGTAGAGTTATGTATTCTCTTTATTAGATCAGTTTTGTTTGGTAAAGGATACCTAATCCATCTTAATACCTTATTTAATGGCTTATAGTTTATAACTAATCTTGGCGCTCCTCTTTCTATTTCGGAGACTTTCATAACATAAAACTTTGGACAACTCCAGGGTGATTTTGATGGTCTTATCAAATCTTTTTTTTAAGTATTCTTGCATTTGTTTTTTACAGTATTCTAAATATTGCTCATTCATTTGAATAGGTCTTGATATTTTGTTGGAATTTGTTTTTCATCAAATTATCGATATAAGGTAATGATATAGTATATTTTCTCCTATGCCAAAAGGCAGTCGGGTTTGTTTCACATATTTCTTTTACTATTTTTGTTTCATATTTTTTAAAAATTTATTGAAGATTAGAAGTTTTAATTTGTTCGTCTGCTCTTTTAAATCTAATTTATTTGTTTAATAAATTTATTTGTTTCTTCTTATTTTCAAATTTTGATGATTCTTTTAATAGATTTAATTCTCTTAATCTAGGTGGTCTTGTGAATTCAAAAGTTATAGATTTTCCTAAAGCTTGAGTTTCTAATCCTTTTTCAGTTACCTGAAAAGGATATAATAATGTTAAAAAAGGGGTTCCCAATATCATAGGGGTATTCATGTTTTTTATTAATACTACTGAAGTATTATCACATTTTTTTTCTTTACATATCTTAACATTAAATAACTTATATTGTATACTCATTTTAGTTTCATTTGTACTAGTTACTTTTTCTTTTATTTTTTCATAATATTGAGTGGAGATTAATCCTTCTTGTATACAACTGATATCTGCTCATGAATCTATTAAAGCTATAACTTTAAAAGTTTTATTTTTTAATACTAATGTAACCTTTGTATGCTATTTATGCGTTGTTATAAGACTTAATACATTCATATAATTTTCTTTGGTTTTAGAAGTAGAAGGTTCTATATTTTCTTCTTGAGTAGTTAAGATATTAGCTTGGTCTCTAATGATTTCTTTACCTTCTAATCCTAATAACCTATATTCTAAAGATATATCATTCTCTTTTAATATATGAATTTCTTGTTTTAAAGTTTTGATTTCTTCTTGTAAATCTTTTATGGTTACTTTCTAACTTGGTCCTTTAAATCAATCGTAAATTTCTTTCATATTAATAGGTTCTATTAGTTTTTGGGCTTCTTCAGATTTTTGAATTAAACTACTTAGTTGTGTTAAGAATTCATTTCTTAAAGGAGAATCTTCTAATTTATCTATTATTGAAATTAATGTTGCAGTTTGTTCTTTAATTAACATATTTATGGTTTTACAGTTTTCACAACTATATAGGCTTGGACCTAAATAATAATCCTCTTCACTTTGTTTCGATGATTTACTAGAAGTTTCATATTCTATATTGTCTACTTCTAATTCACTATTGGATTCTTTTTCAGAATTTGTCTCTTCTTCTGAATTTATTAAAATATTAAGTAAATTTTCTTTTAATTTTTCATCTTCTATTTGATTTATTTTTTTAATTATTTTACAATTATTAGCATAGTGTCCTGCTTTTCCATACTTCCAGTAGGTATTACTCTTCTTTTTATTATTTTTATACATTGTTTTTCTTACAGGTTTATTTTCTTGTGGTTGGTAATTTTGTTTATTTTTGATGTAAGGTTTTCTATATGATTTTCTTTCTATCTTATTTTGTCTCTTAATTGTTTTCTTTTTCTTGCACTAGGTGCTCTAATAATTACCATATCATATTGTTGACAAAAAATATCTATTTCTCTTTCAAATATCATATTTTCCTTTCTAAGTTTATTTTGTAATTTGAAGTTTGTACATATTTGGATTCCAGTTTCTATAACTATATTATGTATCTGTCCATAAGTTAACCTATCATATTGTACTGGTTTTCTATAATGTCTTTGTAGATTTAATTTTACTTTTTTTGAGAATAATTTTGGAAGTCTTGTCAGAAATCTTTCTTTCCAAAATCCTGCAAACCCATCTTCTCTAAGGGTTACTTTTGCTAGAAAACTATCTTTATACCATCTATAATCAAACATGGTAGGGTTATATAAATTTGCTAATTGACTAGTTGCCTTATCTTTAAATATATTGGGATCCCTTACGAAGTTTTGTATGATTGAATAGATTAATATTGATATTGCATCTTCTTGGTTTCTTTCAGCTTTTACACTATCGATAATAGTTATTTTGTCTTGTTCTGTACAAAAGTTATCCTACCAACCTGTTAATTGGCCGGTGAACCCTTGTATTATAGAAATAGTTGCAGACTTATCTCTGCAACCTTTTGATTTATGAGTTGTTGGTGTCATGGTCATTTGACACGTTAAATCTAGGATAACTTGTTCACTTAAATCATCTAGATTCCATTCAACTATATCACTTCCAATGAAAGAGTTCATTACCAACTCTCCTCATTCTTCAAACTGCACATCTGCTGCAGTTGGTCTTGGATAATAGTTTCTAAGTTTGGAAAATCTTAATTTATTAATTTCTAATGTATTAATTAATGTTATATTTAAACTTTCTAATTTTTTTTTAGTTCATCTATCTTTATATCTGTATCACTTCTTAATTTTAATTATTCTAATTCTTTTTGTGAAACATTAAATAATTTGTATATGGGTTTTTCTTGGTGTTTTGAACTACTCGCTATCTCTGTTGTGACTGTTTTATTTTCTAATCTGGTTAATTGTTTTGACATTACTTCTAATACAACATTAGAATAATTTAGTTGAGAGTGTAGTTTTTTTATATCTTTTGCTTCTATATTTTTTTCTTCATTTTTTATATCTTTGTACGAACTTGTTTCTATTTCTAATTCTTTTGAAATTTGTATTTTAATTCCTTGTGTTGATGTATATTCTGATTCTATTATTTCATCATTTATAGTTTTCCAAGTATTGTTCATTTTCTCTAATGGACATATTGATTTATGTTGAAAAGGATAATCTAATTTATTTATTCTACTATAATAACAAACCAATTAAAGAAATAAAGATTTATTTCATGTTCTTCTAGATATTTATAAAATTCTTATAGAAATTTATCTAAGTCTATGTCAGAATATGTTTTAAAATACCAATCTGTTTTATCACTATTATATTTTGCTAAAAAGTCTTTTTTGATCCATTCTTTATCTATTACGAATGATTCTTCTTTTGTTAAGGTATTTAATACCTATGAGGCTGTTGGTCAGTATTGTGGAGATTCTGATTATTTTGTTTCTTCATATACGAGTTTAGTTACTCTAGGGGTAATATTTTCTATTCCTCTTAAATCTAGACTTATTGTCGATCCGTCTATTGAATGTCTTGATGACTGTCCTCTAATAATTTGTGGTTCTCTAATTCTTAAAAATGATGATCTATTCATTCTTAGTTTGATATCTGATCCTTCTTGAATTATTTCTCTAATCTGAGTGTTATATATTTTTGGTGATTCGATAATATTTTCTAATATCCATTTTTCTGTTATTTTACTTATTACTTCATTATGTGTTAATCTTTTACGTGTTTGTACTGATGATTTTCTTAAATTAGCTTCTACTAATATTATTTCATCTTTGGGTTATGACCTTAAAGCTTTGTAAATATAATCTATTTTTGTTACTTTATAATATATTTTGTATATTATCTGTATTGGTCCTAAAAGCTCATCCATAATTTCTTTAGGAATTTGTACATATAATTTTATTGAGTTACTAGTCTTTTCATTCTTAATATTCATAGAAAAATTTGGATAACAATTAAAGAAGGTTGGCCCATCATGGAGATTACTTTCTAATATTGGAATTATTGAGCTATTAAATTTTTTAAGTATAATATCTCTAAGCGTAATTAGTATTGGGCTATTTATATCTATTTTATCATTAGGTTTTGTTGCTACTTGTATTAATTCTAGATGAATAAAATTGTATCCATATTTTATATGTTGATCTAATATTGATTGTTCTAAAACATTTATTATCTTGTTGTTCTTAGTTTCTGGGTAACTGTATTCAACTATATGTACTTCATCTTGATTTCTTTGCCAAAATTTGTGTTATTTATAAACTTTACATTTTTTTACTATAGGTATTGACCAGTTATGTAAATTATTTTCTATTTTTGCTATCTATAATTCTTTTTCTTTATTATTTTATTGATTAGAAAATGAAGCTTCTTAGGCTTGAGTTCTAATTGTAATTTGTTTATCTTTGTTTCTTAGTCCTAAATCACTTAGGGTTCTAAAGAAATTTGGTATTCTACTCCTTTCTCTAGTTTCCATGTTACAGGACCACAACTAACCAACCATTTCACTGCCTCTTTTGGGTCTTACTACCGAGACAAATGCTGACCAACGTTTTAACACCTTTCATACTACCGGGACAAATGCTCACCAACGTATTAACACCTTTCAGTGCTACACTAGAAACTCTAGAAAAAGAGAAGGATACTAAATCCTCTAAAGACTTAAGATCCTTAGTCTTAAGAGCAAAGCTCAACAAATTATAGTTATTACTTAAGCAACAAAGTGCTTAATCTTTTCTAACCTGTTTTGTAAATGAGAAATATTACTTATGTATACAGTAATAGTCCACATATATTGAGTAGGATTTTCATTAATGTCATGTGTTAATGCAAATTTACGCAACTCTCTACATAGTTTTCTAATGGATTTAGCTATATTTATGGTTGGGTTGGGACTCATATTTAGTATTTCAACCATTATATCCCCCCAAAAGAAAATTAGATAGGAAACTAAATGAAAATCAACAAATCAGATAATATTGTTAAAACATATAATCAAAATAGAGCTAAACTAAATGAAAGGTGTTAATACGTTGGTCAACAGTGGTCCCGATAGTAAGACCTAAGAGAGGCAGTGAAATCGTTGGTCAGCTGTGGTCCCGTAACATGGAAACTAGAGAAAGGAGTAGAATACCAAATTTCTTTAAAACCCTAAGTGATTTAGGATTAAGAAACAAAGATAAATAAATTACAGTTAGAACTCAAGCACAAGAAGTTTCATCTTCTAATCAAGAAAATAATAAAGAAAAAGAAATACAGATAGCAGAAATAGAAAATAATTTACATAACTGGTCAATACCTATAGTAAAAAATGTAAAGTTTATAAATAACTCAAATTTTGGCAAAGAAATCAAGATGAAGTACATATAGTTGAATACAGTTACCCAGAAACTAAGAACAACAAGATAATAAATGTTTTAGAACAATCAATATTAGATCAACATATAAAATATGGATACAATTTTATTCATCTAGAATTAATACAAGTAGCAACAAAACCTAATTATAAAATAGATATAAATAGCCCAATACTAATTACACTCAAAGATATTATACTTAAAAAATTTAATGGCTCAATAATTGTAATATTAGAAAGTAATCTCCATGATGGACCAACCTTCTTTAATTGTTATCCAAATTTTTCTATGAATATTAAGAATGAAAAAACTAGTAACTCAATAAAATTATATGTACAAATTCTTAAAAAAATTGTAGATGAACTTTCACGACCAATACAAATAATATACAGAATATATTATAAAGTAACAAAAATATATTATTTTACAAAGCTTTAAGGTCATCACCCAAAAATGAAATAATATTAGTAGAAGCTAATTTAAGAAAATCATCAGTACAATATAGTAGAATAAATCTTTATTTCTTTGATTGGTTCGCCTATTATAGTAGAATAAATAACTTAGATTATCCTTTTCAACATAAACCAATATGTCCATTAGAGAAAATTAACAATACTTGGAAGACTATAAACGATGAAATAATAGAATCAAAATATCCGCCAACACAAGGAATTAAATTACAAATTTCAAAAGAATTAGAAATAGAAGCAAGTCTACATAAAGATATAAAAAATGAAGAAAAAAAATATAGAAGTAAAAGATATAAAAAAATTACACTCTCAACTAAATTATTCTAATGTTGTATTAGAAGTAATGTCAAAGTAATTAACCAGATTCAAAAATAAAACAATCACAACAGAGATAACGAGTAGTTCAAAACATCAAGAAAAACCCATCTACAAATTATTTAATGTTACACAAAAAGAATTAGAATCATTAAAATTATGAAGTGATGCAGATATAAAGATAGATGAACTAAAAAGAAAATTAGAAAGTTTAAATATAACATCAATTAATACATTAGAAATTAATAAATTAAGACTTCCCAAACTTAGAAACTATTATCCAAGACCAACTGCAACAGATGTACAGTTTGAAGAAAGAGGAGAGTTGGTAATGAACTCTTTCTCTGGAAGTGATATAACTGAATGGAATCTAGATGGCTTAAGTGTACAAGCTATCCTAGATTTAACCTGTCACATGACCATGGCAACAACAACTCATAAATCAAAAGGTTGCGAAGATAAGTCTATAGTTGTTTCTATAATACAAGGGTTCATTGGCCAATTAAAAGGTTGGTGGAATAAATTTTGTACAAAACAAGACAAAATAGCTATTATCAATAGTGTAAAAGCTGAAACAAACCAAGAAGATGCAGTATCAACTTTAATCTATTCAATAATACAAAACTTCGTGGAAGATCCCAATATATTTAAAGATAGGGCAGTTGGTCAATTAGCAAATTTATATTGCCCTACCATGTCTGATTATAGATGGTATAAAGATAGTTTTCTAAAAAGTAACCCTTAGAGAATATGGGTTTGCAGGATTCTAGAAAGAAAGATTCCTGGCAAGATTTCCAAAATTATTCTCGGAAAAAGTAAAATTAAATCTAGAAAGACATTATGAAAAATCAGTACAATATGATAGATTAACTTATGGACAAATACATAATATAGTTTTAGAAACTGGAATCCAAATATGTATAGACTTCAAATTACAAAATAAACTTAGAAAAGAAAATATGATAAATAAAAGAGAAATAGGTACTTTTTGTCAACAATATGGTATGGTAATTAATAGAGCACCTGGTGCAAGAAAAAAGAAAACAATTAAGAGACAAAATAAGATAGAAAGAAAATCATATAGAAAACCTTACATCAAAAATAAACAAAATTACCAACCACAAGAAAATAAACTTGTAAGAAAAACAATGTATAAAAATAATAAAAAGAATAGTAATACCTGTTGGAAGTGTGGAAAAGCAGGGCACTATGCTAACAATTGTAAAATAATTAAAAAAATAAATCAAATGGAAGATGAAAAATTAAAAGAAAATTTACTTAATATTTTAATAAATTCAGAAGAAGAAGAGATAGATTCTGAAAAAGAATCCAATAGTGAATTAGAAGTAGACAATATAGAATATGAAACAAATTCTTAACACAACTAAGTAGTTTAATTCAAAAATCTAAAGAAGCTCAAAAACCAATAGAACCTATTAGCATGAAAGAAATTTACGATAGATTTACAGGACCAAGTCAACAAGTAACCATAAAAGATTTACAAGAAGAAATCAAAACTTTAAAACAAGAAATTCATATATTAAAAGAAAATTATATATCTTTATAATATAAGTTGTTAGGATTAGAAGGTGAAGAAATCATTAGAGACCAAACTAATATCTTAACTACTCAAGAAGAAAATATAGAACCTTCTACTTCTAAAACCAAAGAAAATTATATGAATGTATTAAGTCTTATAACTACGCATAAATGACATACAGAGGTTACATTAGTATTAAAAAATGAAACTTTTAAAGTTATAGCTTTAATAGATTCAAGAGCAGATATTAATTATATATAAGAAGGATTAATCCCCACTCAATATTATGAAAAAATAAAAGAAAAAGTAATTAGTACAAATGAAACTAAAATGAGTATACAATATAAGTTATCAAATGTTAAGATATGTAAAGAAAAAATATGTTATAATACTTCATTAGTATTAATAAAAAAACATGAATACCCTATGATATTAGGAACTCCCTTTTTAACATTATTATATCCTTTTTAGGTAATTGAAAAAGGATTAGAAACTCAAACTCTAGGAAAATCTATAATTTTTGAATTCACAAGACCACCGAGAATTAAAAGGAATGAGATTATTAGTGCATTTTTATCTTTTTAATTTATACTTATTTTTTATCTTTTTAACTTAATAGAAGTGGTCTCTTACTTGTACATATCCTCAGGTGCAATAGATAATCAATATTACATTTTTTTTTTGGTATAAAATCATTTTGTTAATTGTCACATTTATTTGTATAAAATCAATAGATAATTGTCACAATTTTTTTTTATCTTAAACATTTATTGATATCTAGAACCAAAACCTTGTACAGAATATCAACCATAACAATAGGTGAGCTAACAAATATGAGATACTAATGTAAAAACCAACTTCTAGACCTAACATGATAATTACTAAATCTAATTTTTATAAATTATTATTATATGTTTATAAATTAAAAATATTTTTATTATTTTTAAAAATATTTTAATACTAATCAATTAGTTACATTAGAAAAAAAACATATAACTTAAAAAAAAACTCACTTTATTATATTATGTTAACAAAAATCATTCATGAAAATACACTTAAAAATTACAACACAGTCATAACACAAGTATAAGATTTAATCGATTTTTAAGTTTAATAACATATTCATGAAGTTCATGGTAAAAACCAAATCACAACATTTCAAACAACATGAAATTGAGTAAGAAATTATGTAAATTAAATGAAAAGAAAGAAATTCTTTCATACCTCAAATTTCAAATTTTTAAAAATGTTCCAAATGAGAAATGTTGACCATTCACTTGTAGTCCTTAGCCTCCCCCATCACTATAGTTGAAAATGAGCAAGAAAACTTTTATGCCTGGATGGCAAAAGCTAGAAAGAAGACAAAAAATTTTATATAAAAAAAAAAAAGTGGAGAAAACTTATAAACTTGAAGAAGAAAGGAATAATGAGTATTTCCTCTCTCATAAGGATTAAGTCTCACAAATACCCCCTCTCCTCCTTAATTATGATTGGCACCAATAAGGTAGGATTAAGATCTATTTCGGATTTGGTTCAATTATTTACTTATTTTGGTCTCTCTATCTTAATAACATATACTTAAGTATATCTTAATTTTTATTACTCTCTAACAATTATTGTTTTAAGGTCTAATTTATTATAATTAATTATTAATAAATATTATTTATATTCATCTCTTTGATCTTTGCTTAACTCATTTAATCAATTTAATTTGTGTGTACTTTACAAATTAATTTCTAACTAGTTACTCTTTAAACTTGTATTATTAAAATGAAACCTAATTGCATTTAATCATCTTAAT
This sequence comes from Pachyrhizus erosus, assembly GCA_026544285.1. Lineage (NCBI taxonomy): Eukaryota > Viridiplantae > Streptophyta > Magnoliopsida > Fabales > Fabaceae > Pachyrhizus > Pachyrhizus erosus. Next base: position 4,252 of record JAMLFT010003155.1, on the reverse strand, counting down.
TATATATTTTAAATCACTAATCCTCTTATAACATTTAATTTCACTAATTAAAATTAATTTATTAATAAATCATTTTTGTTATTAAAATTCTAATTTTTTATTGTAATTAAAATTTTCACATACGTATCATAATGTTATTACTGAGTTGGTTATTCAACCTTTTTCATTGACTTCCGTTGACCAGAATAATTAGTCTTTAATTTGAGTTTATCAAAATTTAATCATGTTTTAATCAATTTTTTTTAGATTAATTTCTATGTTTATTATGTTTTATTAATTTTAATTAATTATTTCATATTTAATAATTTATTTATTATTTATCTATATTATTATTATTATTATTATTATTATTTAATATCAACTTTTAGAGTGTTAGATCAATCACAATAGATGAATCAAAGTCCAGCAAAAGAAATAATGATGATAAAAATCCAAAATAAGAAGCAAAATCGTAAGGCACTGAAGGAAACCAAAATCAGAGAACCACTGCAAGGTCTTCGGCAGAATCACACATGACCAAAACCATACAAATAATAATAATGAAAAACGAAATACACCTTTCACCAAATCAATGGATGATACGCGCAAGAAAATAGACAATGGACATGAAACATATTAACAAATAGACAATAAGGAGGAAAGAATTAAGTAAGAACAAAAGCATTTAATAGAGATCGAAGCAAGCTATAAGGTTTAAGATATTTCTGTATTATATCTTTTTGTAAAGGTTAAGTTCAGTCAGATATTTTCGTTTTTAACCATAAATTAGATTAATAACATAACAAATCTAAATGTGAATGGACAATAAAATAAAAATGCGAAGGAGAATAAGCTAGCAAAAATGAACTTCGGGAAAAAAGAAATGTTAATTTTATTTCTAACATTAGTGATGTCTTAAAGAGAAATTGATTGGTTTTCTAACCAAGTTTGACTAATATTAATTGTCCTCTGTTGCGAGAATAATTAACTCTAAGATGCTTTATCCCGTGGGAAAAAAAGAAAAGAAGAAATCAAACGTAAGAAATGAAATATAATGCTAATTTGGCTAATTCAATATCCATTTTTATCTTCAAATTTTATTATCGATTCCAGCATCCCACTAAGGTGCTCTAAATGAAATCCTAACCAACTTCACCAAATTAGACTCAGCTCAAATAAAACTGTAAAAGAAAAAAAAAACCACCAATCATATCATGACACACATAACTCTCCAAAGCTTCCCCAAAGCTCTCTAAACATAAACTTAGCAATAATATCTTGTTGAACCCCACATATCATGACGCATCAATCAATGACAAAATATGTGCAACAGGATCAAGTACAATAATATACGAAAATAGATAGGGCACAAAGCGCAAAATGATGAACAAACCTTGTATCACTGACAAATCAAATACTTGCAAGGCAATAAAATATTAATATAAAAAAGCAGTAAGAGGCAAAACCAGTATAGTGGTGTAATGGTGTAAGATCAGTGTTGTAACGTCGAGCGGATTTCTTAGCTGCAGTAAGGGTTTGGTTTGATGGCATGGTTTCTGAGAACATGAAGAGAAATTAAAGTAAAGGAAAAGGAGAAAAGCTTGAAGAAAGGGTCAAGATATCTGTGGTTCTATGTGTGGTGACTAGGTTTCTTTGGAAAGGTTGAGAGAATGTTTAGTGTGAGTGGAGAGAGAAAAAATGTATTGTGTGTCTTGTGTGTTGGTGTGTGAGAACTTTAAATATCAAATGGTGAGAAAGATGAAGAACGAGACACGCGTATGATGGTAAAAAGAATGTAAATACACAGGTCAGCATGATATGTCAGTGTGCATCAAATTATTTTGTCTATTTAATTTTTTGTTTTTTAGTAATTTTGAAATTAAAATTTTCAAATGATAATAAAATAATATTTTTGGAATTTTAGATTAGACAAAACCTAACTATATAGTAAAAGGATTTTTTTTTACTATTTTTTTTTTTACTTCATCTGTCTCTTATCTTTTATCTGTTTTCGCATCTCTTTCCTATTTTATTTTAGAATTTTAAAAAAAATACTTCTAATTAATTGTTCGGACAAAATTAGATGTTGACATATTTGTATGCTTAATGACCAATGATAGGTGTATAATTACTAAGAATGAGGGATAAAAAGAAAAATACCATCCCAATTGTGCTTTTTTTACTATGTTGAAAATAAATAAAAAATTAGTATGAAAATACAACAAAAAAAAAAAAGCATGGGCTGGTAAGAGAAAAATTGTTGTGGGTGGAAAAAAAAAGTAATGACTTTCTAAATTTTGTATGATACCAAGTGTGAATCCTTATGATAAGTCTTTTGTGCATTCTATCCATTCTTTACCCATCTCATATTACAATCTAACCTATTTGCAACATATGATGTCTTAATGTTCTATATGTTATGAAATTGTGAAAGTTGAGTTTATTGATAAATAGTCTTAGGTGTGTGTCTTCTTGAATAAGAGTTTGGTGAGACAAGCGAACTGATCCTCATTATGAATCAAATATTTACGAATGATTGAAAGTCTAATAATTTTTTTTGTTTGGAAAACCTTTTGTTATTATAAATAAAAAAGTAAAAGTAAGGATTTGGGAATCTTTTACTTTGTTTACAAAAATAGAACAATGAATGAGGGATAATGTTTGTCAAAGAGGTTAGGACTAAAGAAGAACATGGACATCGTCATGGGGACTCTTTATGTGTGATTTGATTATTTTATGCTTTTTATGTCTATGACTAGTTAAAACTCTTAAGTTAAGGCAGTAATATAGTAATATTTGTGTATCCTAATTTTATTTAAATAAAATTATTGAGATTTTATGTAGTTGAATTATTTCATTACCTTGTATTGTTTTATTAGAACCGATCACTCTAATTTAAAGTTGAATGTTTGTCAGTTATCATCTACTTATAATTATCAAAACTGTGAAGTAATTGAATTTATATAACATGCATGAGCAAACTTCTTATATGAATTTTTAATCAGATTAATAACATTTAATTAACCTCTTTGTGTTGTATCTTTTAACCTAATTTGAAACTTATATAAACAAGTAAGAATTAAATTAGGAAAAAAAATATTATTAAACCCTGACCAAAGGTTAACTAATGAATTTAAGAGATTATTGACTTTTACAATTAACTCAAAATTTTGTAAAAGTTAATAATAATATATTAAAAAAATTCTTTGTGTTAGAAAAATAATAATATAACTTTATAACATCATGAAAATGTTCAATACTATTATCATATGTAAACTATGCTTAATTAATTTCATAACTTATACATAAATTATTTTTCCACTAAAATATATAAATTTTTTAAATGTTAAAAATTAGATATTTAAATTTTAAATTATTCTTAAAACAAATACTAAATAAAATATTATATCTTAATTATTTTTACTATATTATCTATATAAAAATGATTAATTACAATTAAAGTGAAGCATGACTTTAGATAATATTATTTTAAATATCACCAATTGAAGAGTTATTACTGTAAAGATATCTTTCAGACTCACCATTACTGATAACTTAAGAATTAGTCTTACGGTTGTACCTCTACAAATACGATATCAAATTCCAAAAAATATTATTGAAACATTTCATCAAAATATGATAAATATTGTTAATGTGTATTTATGTATTGTATGAAATAATTATATATAATATATTATATTTATGATATTAGTAAATAAACAACTTAAAAATATTTTGTAATAAAAATATAATTAAAAATCAACTTCTCATATAATTTAAAAAAAATATCACATGAAAAAAATTTATGTCAAGAATATATCTTATTAAAAATTATGTATTTGAGTTTTAAAATTATTTGTAAAAATATTTTTAATAAATATTATATATAAATTATTATTATTATATCATCTCCCTAACAGTGTGTAATTGTAATGAAAATAATTCACTTTCTCACAATCCCTAACTCAGAAGATAATTTATTAATTATGCTTACCGGATCAGTTGTCAAATAACGAAAATATTATATTTTTTTTAATAAATATAAAATAATTATATTTTCATCTAAAACTTAAACTCAAACAATATAAATATGCAAAATATTGTTGGAATGTATTTAAAAACAGACAAAAAATTCAAAACATATTTCCAAATGTCTAAAAAAAAATTATCGTTTATAATGGTCTTACCTAATTTAAAGTCGTTATCTCTACCATAAATTTATTTTCAAAACATATTTAATTTATGTTATTATAAAAAAATTAATTTAAATTTA
>JAMLFT010003154.1:0-22880 GCA_026544285.1 Pachyrhizus erosus | reverse complement strand
AAAGAATCTTAAAATTAAACACAGATATGCTGCGAATATTATTGTCTCAGATAATATGGTGATCGCTAAATTCGTTGAATGAAAATTATGCAAATCATCTTAATTCATTATGTATTCTTAACCTAATCTATTCTGCATTCTGAGTTTAAATAATAAAACTTACTTAAAGGAGGCGATGATTACGCTACGCAAGAATCTTGAGTAGACCTGGTCTTATTGTAGTAAAATTTTGTCTATAGTGTCATTATGAAAGTAATTTTTTCTCTCACTTCTTTAATATGTTTGATTATAGTTAATTAATCTCGTGTAATATCATCTATAGTTTTAGACAAATGTTAATTAGTGTTTCAAAAAGTAACTTTTTTTTATTAAGATGCATAACAATATATTTTCTTATAATTTTAAATTTTTTCAAGATCGATAGTTTTAATTTTGTATCTGCCATGTCCATCTTTAATGTGCACGTTACTCTTTTTGCATTTTTTCTAAAATTTACTTTTGTTACGAATTTTGTTTATTTTATTTTTTAAATTTTAAAAAATGGTAAATTTTAACACTTCTTTAATTATTTTCTAAATCTATTCATTATTTTTCTCATGTTTTGTCTATAAATTTTTACAACATTACACATTTTGTTGTTATATTTTCATAATATTACAAATTTGACTCATACTTTTACAATGTTACAATGAATTAAACATATAATTGAAGGAAGGTCAAAATTTATCATTTTTTTAACCTTTAAGAACAAAATTTGTAAAAAAATTAAATGTCGATAAAACTTACCAGTTAAATTTGAGGACAAAAATTGTAATTAAACTTAATTATAAAACTTAAATGTAAACTCATTACCTTTTAAAATGTTTTTTCTATCAATTTCTTATTAAAAGAAAAGTACCATCCAACTTTTTATAATAGTAAACTTATTGAAAATAATTCAACCTACTTTGTGAGTTGAATGAATAAAAAATAATTTAATACTTTTAACTTCAGCTTTTAATAAATAAATTTTCTCTTTTAAAGGAAAATTTTGTAAGAAGGGAACTTTATATTCCAATAAATAAGCTTTGAGTGAATATTATAATTACTAACATCATCCTCTAACTTCAAACTAAGTTTATGTAATCCATAAAAATAAAGAAGCCCATTAGAAAAGCCATTTCCCATTAGCTAAATAAATTATAACTAAAGCCTTTTTAGTTTATTTTATTATATAAACCAAGTGTGCACTAAATTTTTTCAACAGTATCTTGTTAGTCATTAGATATAGATTTTCCTACTCTCTACTTTCTACCTAGCAAAATCAAGTATGTTGAGTTAGTATTGAAACTAGCACATGCAAACGTGAAGTCTAGTAATGCAAAAAGACTACCAAAAACAGCAATCCCTCCCACTTAGGCACATGGTAATCATGACATTAATTATGTTTGTTTCTGTTCCTTGATTGTAGGTTTTTGCATGTTTACTTTTGCTTTTGACATTATTCGATTCGATGGAATGGGTAGAAAGATCAAATATGCAGAGCAAAAAATTTGTGCCTTTTTAATTTGTATATGGGTCAAGTTGATGATAGGAGAGAGATGCTGATGCTCAAGGGCAAAGAAATAAGATGAGAGACTTGGACTCCAAAAGTGTTAACAAATTCAGGCCCACTTCAATTCCAAAATTTGTTGTTCACAGCTAATCACATGTCCCACTCAATGCACAAATACAAATAACACGACCCGTCTTGTGAATTCTATTGATTGACATTTATGTCTATTATTGATCTTCACTTTCAAATTTTAGGTACTTTTGGAGTGTATTAGCATACATTTATTCGCTGATAATTCATTCATTGTTTCCAGGCTTCTAGTATTTCGTTTTCTCTCTCACCAAACAAACAAACAAAAAAAATTGGAAGCATACCCACATGATTCCTTTTTTCTTTAAGAGAAATTTTTTTTATGTCTATATGGTATTCAAATAATTTCTTTCCACTTTTTGTAAAAACTACAAAATACTTACATTACTTTTAAAATAACAATTCTACTGTTTTTTTTTTTACATAATTTAATCATTTCAACGACAGAAAAAGAAATATATCAAGATATCATATAGTTTACAAAACATCATATTCTCGTGTTCCCCTTATGCTTCAAGAGGATGGCTCTTGCCTGGGAGGGCCAATCGAGAGAGATACAAACAATTTTATCTCCTTGAATAAGTGATTCTTTATATTCAATAAGTATTTATTTATTTCAGTAAAATTATCATACGAAAATTCGGTTTTGAAAAAAATTCACGATAAAAATATTTTTTTAATTTTAAATTGTAGTTATTTTGTTAAATATGTTACATACAAAAAGCTATTATAATAATATTATGCAACTAAAATAGGGTTAAAATTATAGATATTAACAGAATATTTAACGTGAAAATGTCGATAATAATAATAAAGTAAAATCTATGAATAAGAATGAAAGGTTTTCACTTTTCACTTTCTTATCTTGTGAACTCCATGCTGCTTATGTTTTTTATAAGCTATGGGGATTACCCATATAAAGTTGTTATTGCTAATTATCTTCATCATGGTATCTGTTAGGTTCTTTTTGAAATAAAATTTTTACATTATCATTCTCTTTTTTTACAGCTTTTTGAACAAAGTGATACTAAATACCTATATGCTTCATTTTAGAACAACAGACTGGATTCCTTATAATGTATAAGACATTTTGACTAATATAATACATCAGAATTTTTTGTAATTTGTATATGAACTTTTTTGTTATTCTTTAAATCCAAATTACTTATGTGCATACATGGATAGTTACTATGTATTCAACTTCTATAACAAATAAAGACACTTGTCTATAATTTCAACAATCAACTTACCATTTCTTCAACAGATGTGAAAAGACATCAATATTTTAGATAGATTGCTAAAGAAATTATGTAAAAAATATTTTTTAAATTAATTTTTTATTGACTGATCTATAATGTCCATATTAACGTCATAAATACCAGGGGGAGCCATGCCTTTCTATATTTTTTAAATAGAATTTTTTTTAAAAAAGCTTGGAAAGTTAAATAAAAAATAAGGAAAATAAAAAATGAAATTTGTAATATAAAAGCAGTTAAAAAGTTATTATAGTTTAAAAAAGAATAGTAAAATTTTAAGAAATGATACAATAGAAATTGTTTGATGAAACTTGTATATTAAAATGGATATTCCCGCTATTATTAATATACATATTATATCATCAATGTTGTATCAGTTTCTAGAAAATCAATAGAGGTTACCAATATAAAGATGATTTTATTAGTAAATCTTCTTAATGTCCTATCTAATTTGAGTTATAATGTGTTTATTTAACCTACACAAGTAAAAAATATTTTAAATAAAAATGATGAAAAAAATATAAACAGATCAAAACAACTAAGCTAACAGGTTGATCCATTTACCAATCATCCTTAGTGTTTAATAATTTATAGTATAAAACTTTGAAATTTCATTTAAATAATTATTTCATAAGCCAACGTTATTATCCATTTTTTTCATTTAACAAGGAGTTGCTAGAAGATTTATAAAATGATGAAATAATTAAATAATTTTGTTTTACATATACTTACTAATTCAAGATGTCTTTTACATAATCCTTAAAGTCTTATTTTAAACCAATAGATCGATTTGAAGTTTTTCTCTCTCTCTTCTCTCTCTTTATAAATATCAAGTTTCAAGAATTATATGTTTATACAAGTTCAGTTTCAATTAATCACATCGTATACATGCTATTGAAATACAACTAATCCAAAAAACTTATCAACCTAACAATTTACATTAAGCAATTAATCATGGTAGATAAAATTTTATATAAATTTTATATAAATTTAAAATACATTTTAAGAAAAAAATATCTTTAAGATTTTTTAAAAAGTATTATAATTTTGTTTTAAATTTAATTTTTGAGCATTTTCAAATGTAGTAGCATCTGTTTTGCAAACGGTAATAAAATTAATTAATTTTTTTAAATGTCATTGATCTTCATTAATGTTTTACTGATTTGACTTTTCAAAACCTTCCTTCGACTAAAGCAACAATTGCTATATGAAATTGTTAATTTATATGCAATATATCACCTCTTTTTTTTTAATCTGTGTTTTAAGGTTGATATATAAAAAATCAAGAAATACAATAAAAAATTATTCAAATAAAATAGTTGTTAAGTATCCAATTTTATCTTTTTTTATTTTTACTTCATAATAAAAACATGTTAAATTAATTAAAAGTAAAATTATAATTAAAAAGAAAGTAATTAATGTTACTTTAAATTTTGAAAATAACAGATAAATAAGTGATTTTTAAAAAAACATGATAATTAAAAAGGAATTAAAAGAATATATATTTAGAAAAGAATTTTTATGAGACTTTGAGCTCCTGTCTTCCACAAAAAAAAAACATCTATTTAGAAAAGAATAAAATCTTGTCATTTAATTAAGTATGTCAATATTCTTTACTTGTGTAATAATTTAATAATTTGAATTTTGAAAATAAATCTATTCTATCAACATTTCATTAAGTAGTAATTATGTTTTAAACATTTTCAATATCATATTACTTTTCTTTTGAATTCTCTTTATGTAATCACTTCAATTTTTCAATGTTAAATAGAAATTTAAAATAGATTTTTCATATTTTTAAATTATTTAAAAGTAATTTAAAGTGTAATAATTTCTTCATTTATATTTTGTGTATAAGATAATAAAATGATTATTCTCATAACCAAGATTGTGACAAAATAGTAAATCAACATTATAAGATAATTGTTGAAAAGTTTTTGTTAAACACGCATTCTCAAATGATCATTCTTGATTGAATATTGAACTGAAAAAGATTGGTATAAAGATAATTGAAAAGTTCAAAGGATTGTTTCTTGTCTTGAAAACAATTGGAAGTATTTTGTACACCAATGTATATGTGCCAGAATTGAAAGATGTATTGATAAACATATAGGACTTACAGTAATAAGATAATGAAATTAATCTTATTCTATTATCAAGTTATTATCTCCTTCCTTCTCTTTTCAAAATATGCTTTGCCCTTATTATGTCTTATTTTCCAAAGGTTGTGAATTTGATAAGGAAGATTAATTGTGTCATGGATGACTAAAAATTGTCTACATTGTCCTCAGCAAAGTAAGAATCTAGATGTTGGTGAATAGAAGTTTAATGATGTATTATTGAGGTCATTCCTTCAATAAATGAGTATGGAAATTAAGTGTTTTATCATGCATAACCTTTTAAATGATTTGACAAAATATATTTGTGAGAATATTTGTCTCAAACAAAAAGTTAATGAAGCAAAAAGTATATCAAATCTAAAGTTTTAACTTTTTTAGATTTAAGTAAAAAAATGTTTGCCCAACTTGTAGTACATCTTGTATGAGGTTGGTTTACATTAATAAAAAAATTCTTATTTACCTAAAAGACATAAAAAAAAAAGTGATTTCATATTGTAAAAATTGTTCAAAGCATTCAAATCAAGTCTTAATACAATAATTTAATTGATTTATTTTGTATTAAACATATTCAATATGAGAAGTATATTATTGCAATAAATTAAAAGTAGAAAAATTAAGGGTTTATTTGAATAAACAACTTAATTATGATTTTATTCAATAAGTTCTTATTATATAATAACATGTGTTATAAATGCTTACTATTTAATAAGTTGTTTTGTATTATATACAAAATTTTAAAGTGTTTGGTGATAATCATGTTTTGTATGTAATGAATATGAATTTTGATTTTGAAAATTTTTTATTTTTTGTACATTATTTTAGCAAAACCTGCATTTTTTTTTTTGTTAAGTGTGTAACAAGAAAATCCCTAGAAAAACAATCATGAAAAAGCTTTAAAATTGATAACATAAAGAATATTTAGGCATATCTTAAAGAGAACAAGTGCTCCTTTATAGCATGGATGTTGTTCTAAATATATATAAAAAAAAGGGATGTGAGAGTTAGGGATTTTTTACTCAATTTTGAAATATAACCTTTAGAGGGAGTCACTAGAAGTAAGAGAGAACTATTAGATTAGGAAGAGTATGAGAACATCATAAATGTCACTTTCTATAATAATTTCTTCTATTTGTTACTTTTTAGGTATTCCATTTTAGTTTTATGTTTTCTTGCATTCATGGCTAGCTAATTTTCTTCAAACTAGGATTGTGATGTAGACTTTGCATGTTACTCTCTAATTCCATGTTCTTGTTGGTTACGATTAGAGTGATGTGTGCCATAATGAACAAGGCTTGTAGTGATAGGAACATATAAAGTATTATGTTCATCACGCTAAAGATAGATCTCAAAATCAACCAATTTGTCAATTAGCTTGTCAAATTGGGAATGTGTGTACTTGTTATGGATAAAGGTGTTGAATTCACGAAAGGTTGGGCCAAGACCATTTATGGCAACAATTACAGGATTGGATGGTCAACAAAGGCCAATTCATCCCTAATGGAGCAAAAAGTAAAAAGATAGTCATGAACAAGAGATAACCTTTTAGAGATGGTTGCAAGGCGTTCCTTCATCGACATAATTTTGGCATGAGAACAATTGCAATAGGATTTCATAAGTTTACTCCATGCATTAGTTGAAAAGGTAACTAATGGCATAATAATTAGTGTCCTAAATTCTCATGAGTTGAGGAAAGCAAGTGAGATGTGGTTATATTATACTTTTCTTGAGTTCTCTCATTATCAAATTTATTTTAAATTTAAATAATATATTGTTGCATAACAATAACTTATCTTTTCCTAATTATATTTAAATTCAAATAATATTTTGTTCATATTTGTAGCTTATCCCATAATTTTGTAATAAACTCCTTGTATATATATCTTAATTGTACCTTATTTAGAATGGAAAAAATTCTAATCTTTTAATAGCCATAATCATGACCAACAATGTTTAATTAATAGAACCGTGAAACATTTAGGTTTAGAAAATAATGCACGATCAAATGTATGGTCTAAAACTTTAATCAAATTAATATTATTTTTATCACCTTCTTTGTGCATAATTAATTTTCCCAATTTGAGTCCTATGTGATCAATTGTGTTTTAATTTAAGAAAAAATATTATTAGTACATGACCAAATTATATTAATAAATATTAAAGGAGTAACTAATATTTGAAGTTCAATTTAGGATTTAATTATAATAGGAATTTAGGGATAATTTTTTTTTAGATCACAACCTAGGTTTTCTTGCCTATTAATCTTTTAAATTATTACTAATTGTTCTTTAAATCTGTTTTCTACAAAGTAAATGATAAATCCTCTTTCTCAAATAATTGTTACAACTAAATTGTTTAAATTGAAGGGTAGTTTAATTGTTTTAAAATCAACTATAGTCTTTTGGGCATGATATCAGGATATAAGGTTCATTGTTATTTTCGTGCAAGGTATGCTTGTCTATAAACGCATTTTATACACATAATTTGGATGCATTGTTATATAAACACTTATAAAATATTTTTTCTCAATTTATATATTTTTAAAAATAAAAAAATATTATTAAAATAAAAAGAAATTAAATAATTTGAAAAATGACATTATATATGACAAAAATATTAAAAATAAAAAAATAGCAGTCACCATTTACTTATTTTTTGTTCACAAAAATAAAAAATTAAGATGCATAAATTTGAAAAATTATAAATCAATTAAATTTATCTCCATATATATTATAAAACTATGGTTAAAAAAAAATTACCATACACCTATAAATAAAAACATAAAAAAAGATAAAAAAATAAAAAATAAAACTAGCTAATTCTAGGAATTGGATCTGCAATGGTATCTCTAATTTACTTCATTTTTCTAATACTTTCTTAATTAGTTCCTCCCATGCAACATCTTCAATTGTGGTATCATGCAAATCAACCTTGTCTTCTAAATTAACATTTTCAACAAATAAATAAACTTATTTATCTCTTGTATCATTCCTTCTTATGAACTTATATAAAGTCATACAAGCAACAATGATTTGAGTTGTAATCTTCAATGAAAATTGAGATATGTTATCTAATATTCTCCACTTAGCTTTGCAAAATGATCATTCAATTATACTTTAAAGGCAAGAATGAATATAATTGAACACTTCAATCCTTTTTCTAGCTCCAAAATCCTAGTCTAAAATGAGGAAGACAATATTAGTGATTTTGTAGAGTCCTAAGTTACCTATAAACTTAAACTAGCCAACATCAATAACGCAATATTTTCTTGTAAATAGAATATAAAATATTATACAATCATATTAGGAACAATATTAAAAAAAATTAATTTACCAACTAGGAGAAGGATGTGAAACTATAATTGTACATAATGCATCCATGAAGAATTTAATATCATGTGCAGAATCCTCTCATCCTTCCAACACAAATGTAAAACACATAACAAATAATAATTAAATTAATTGATGTGTACCCTTTTCTATTGGTGTAAGGAATTTGATGTTGAACGCGTACAATGATTTGCACATAAGTATCATCTATAACACCAATACAATTCTTTAAGTAAGGATAGTATCTATCATCCTTTATAATTAGATCAATAATATCTTTAAAGGTAAAGGTCAACAACTTTGTAGTATCTTTAGAAAGAGCAAGTACTACCTTTAAAATTTTATAAAATTGCCTAAAAATAGTTTATCTAAAATGTTGAAGTCTTTCTTGAGCATTATGAACAAAAGTTGATTGTCTTAACATATATTAGAAAACACAACTTATTCATGAATTGTCATGTCCTTTGTTGGCTGTAGACCATAATTTTGTTCCAAAATATTGCACAACCATAGAAACACATGTTTTTTAATTCTAAATTTTTCGTAGCAACAATAATACTTTTTTTTCTCTTTTAGTTTGTGACAAATGATTGTTATAAGATAAATTATCACTATTTAACTTAAAAATAATATAATTTGTATTTGTGTTAACATCCTATGCAGATTTTAAATATAAAAATAATATTATTTACTTTCATAAGAATATAAATATAAAGATAAACTGTAATAATAATGTCATAGATAAGTCAATTTAAAATATATAAGTTTACTTAACATCATTATATAAAACTCAAGAAAAAAAATAACATTAATAATGAGACAGATCACATAATAAAGTCAAAAGTACAACATAAATTATAAATCAACGATGAAACACATAAATTAAAGTGTGACTTTTAATATAATTTAGTTGGAGGATAAAGTCATCTATGGAAATAAATATCTCTCTATTTGACTTTGATGTTATCAATCTAATACCAATTTTGTGGGTCTTACTCTTGCACTCTAATCCATACAATTTTTTGACATTTTCAAGCAATAAAAAATATTAGGAACATTGGTAATAATATCATTAGTAACGTATTTCCACAGTAAAAACTTTCAATCATATAACCAAATTGCTCACACATTCCATGACTAACACTACGTTTCTTGTTATATTCCTTACCTTTTGACTAAAGAGGTTTGTTATCTCTTCATCTTGCATATCTAATTTTTCAACATCACGATCCTCAATTGTTGATGTATCTATTACATCATTTGCTTCAACTCCTTCCCCTCCTTGTTCTAGGTCTTCAAATGGTGCCCATGGATTATGGCTAGTGGCCACAGTATCATTAAAAAGAATTTTATCTCTAGTAAATTCCTTAACTCGTTACCTTTAATCTTTGTAACTTCAAGATATTTCTAAAATAAAAAGAAATCAATTCATTAAATAGTTAAGATCTCAAATAAGTAAACTTAAATTTGAAATATTAATTTACCTTAATCTTGGCCTACCACTCGAGGACAGAGTTTTGTGGTAGTTGAAGGGGGACCCTCCCAATTTTTTTTTACAAAAAAACACACACACACATATATAATCATTAAAATTATTTATATTTTCAGTCATCATCAATAAGTTTTAATAATATTTTAATTATTTATTTCTCATGATTAATGAGTTTAAGTCATTGAAAGAATATAAAGAATTTTAATTTATAAATGTGGGAAAAAGAGACGAGATTGGGTTCAAAATTCAAATGGTTCTAAGCTACAGTTGGCGAAAATGGGTAGGGTTTGGGTTCTTTTTCTCTTGCTCTTTTCTTGTATGTTTTGTTCACTCACTTTTCTAGTTGGTCTTTTTTTTTCCTTCTTTTATTTTTAAAAGAAAAAAGAAAGAAAACTTCCCACTTGTTCATTGCCTTAGCGTGCCTTGGGTGATGTGAAGGAACGATGCTTAAACGTACAAAGTATGATTAGTCTAACAATATTTTTTACCACACTTTTTTAAACACATATTTTATTATTAATGAAAATGAATTTAATAATAATAAGATTTAGAAAAAATATATAATTTATAATAAATTTTAATTAATAATAAAAAATATATTGAAAAAATGAGTTAGAGAATATAATATAGTAGCATTACTCACAAATATGTACGTGAACGTAGACTCTGGCCAGTAGTGGAGAGCTAAAAGAAAGCCTTATCACCACTGTCTCTTGGTCGTGGAATGGCAGTGTCTGAACACTGTCATGTATAGCGTTAAAAGGTGTAAGGGAATATCGCCATAAAAGGGAGAAAAGAACTTCCAATGTGTTTGTGAAGTAGTTTTTTGTGTGTACAAAAAAAAAAAACAATTATTCACAGTTTTTAGTATATTGATATGTTTTTTTTTTTTTTTTTTATAACATGGTTCATACATATTTATAGGTAGTGTTTCACTAATTCTTTTGGAGTGAAACCCTAATTCTTTTTGAGAAATTAAGTCAAACATTGTAAAAATCTTTAAAAAATTAAATTATTTTATTTTATATATAAAAATAAATAACTATACATATAACATAAAAAAAATACGAATCATTTTATTATTTTCATAGTGTTGTTTAATTTTGACAATTTAACTTAAATAATCGACCATATATATAATTATAATTTAATAATTAAATTAATAAAATTTATATTTTATACAAAATTATTGATAATACAATAATTTATAAAAATTATATCATTATGATATAATCAAATTATATCTTTATTTGAATTTCTTAAATATTTTTTTTGTTACATTAAGTTGTCAAATTTAAAGAAAGATATGTTAATTTAATTTCTTCAAGAACATGAAATCATTATATGTATAAAAAAGCATATCTAGTAAGGAAGTTTTTTTTTTATATGAATATGAGAGGAATAAATATAAACCATTAAATCTTATTTAAAAAAGTTAAGAATAATCTTTCTAATGCTATCTTTATAGTTGAATAAAATTTATTAAAAATTATTCATTTTGATATGTTTTAATTTTTATTTAATTATTTTTTAATTTAAATATAAAATCTAATAAAATTGATGACTTTTATTAAATTTTAACTAATCACAATGAGTATTAAAAAGAAAATATAAAAGAAAGTGTTATTAATATTCTTTATTTTAAATTATCCAGATTAAAAGACACTAAATTATGTATTTTTTTTAAAAAGTCACATAATTTTTTAAATAATATCATAATATTAAATATTAATTATTTATATATGATTAGACAATCTAAATTTAATCATTTAATTCTCATATAAAAATAACACACTAACTAAATATATTGCATGTGCATACATACACACAAATATAATATATATATCCTTTCTTTGTAACATATACAGTAAAAATACAGTCAGGAGAGCCTTTGATTGAAAGACTAAATCAACGTTATTTTTTAATTAATCAGATTAATATCATTTCTATTTTTTAAGAATTAAATTAAGAGATTAAATTAATATTAATTTTTTAATTGAATAAATTAATTATTTGGTTGAGATTAAAGTGAATGATTACTTTTTCCATCTTTGTTTTGATTAAGAAATTAGATAAAGCTAACAGCTGTCTTAAGACACAAAACTTAGATTAAAAAAAAATAGAAGGGTTTTACGAGAAAAATGAGATGAATATGCATTCATTATTATAATTTCTAATCCATCCCTAATTTAATTTTAAATAAAAATTTATTTATTAATTTCTTAACAGGTATATCTTAATAAGACCATTAAAAAAAAATCCATCTACCAGCTGAGTTTTTCATTTTCTTCTAAAGTTGTGTGTCCTTATTAAGTGTCTGAGTTGAGATGTTTAACATTAAGAAATAATTTTATTAAAGTCTTAACAACTCTCCATACGTTTTTTATTTCCCCAATACAGCCCCTCAACTCGATAAGCAACTGAAAAAAATAAATTCATGAACCTTTGAAAGGTCAAATGTTGCAATACATTTTATGAAAAATCGTGTAATAAATGTTTCATTGGACAATAATTGTATGCACACTCTTACAACTTCCACACACTAGCACAAAATCAAATCTGCTGAGAGTAATCTTTTCTTCTAATTTTGCACACCTCCTCAGATTAACTATGAAATTTCCTCCTTTAAGATATCCTCCTCCCAAAAAAAAAAAAAAAGCAAGAGGTTTAACTTAGGAACGAATAGTTGCTACTTTAGGCACATGAACAGGAAACTCGTGAATCTCATCCATCCAAGGATTTTTCTCCTTTGCTGGATTAATGGTCCTCAATGCACGCCACACAGCACTGTTGCACTTGAACCCAGAACCAAATGCAATCTGCCAAGTCCTGTCACCCTTCCTGATCCTCCCTTTAGCTTCGGTGTAGGCCAATTCATACCACAAGGAACTGCTAGAAGTGTTGCCAAACCTGCAGAGAGTCATTCTTGAAGGCTCCATGTGCCAATCAGTGAGCTCTAGATTCTTCTCCAACTCATCCAACACTGCTCTTCCTCCAGCATGGATGCAAAAGTGTTCAAAAGCTAGCTTAAAGTCTGGGATGTATGGCTTTATTTTCATCTTGAACACTTTTCTGGCCACCAAAGTTGTAAAAAACAAGAGCTGCTCTGACATGGGGAGGACTAATGGGCCAAGTGTTGTGATATTGGTCTTGAGGGCTTCTCCAGCAACAGCCATTAAGTCCTTTGAGAGTGCCACACCAATTGTTTTCTTCTCATCTTCTTCCTGGAAGACACAACCATATGATTTGTCATCTGCACCTTTATGAGTACGCACTGTATGGATCAGTTGGTATTTGGCTCTTCTGCGATCAGAAGACCTGTTGGACAGTAGGACTGCAGCTCCACCCATTCTAAAGAGACAATTTGAGACTAGCATTGGCCTGTTGTTGCCAAAATACCAGTTGAGAGTGATGTTTTCCATGCTCACCACTAAGGCATAAGAGTTTGGATGAACCTGTATGTGTAATTATCATAAAAAAGTCAATAAGTATCCCCTAATATTTTGCAATAGAGCAATCCTGAGACATCATAAGTGTATATTTAAGGAAAAAGGAATCACGTGTCCAAAACTACCAATAAAATTTCTTTTGGTCCAGTCACTACTATTATACATAGACAACAAGATCCGTAGGTATACATATAGTAAGATCATATATTACTTTCAATTAATGATAACTGTGTTTTAATTTGAAAGCTTCATTTCCCCCAATTGTACGAGTGAATAAGTGTTAAGGCATGTAAACGCATCCAAAAGGGTCCAATATACTGTCGCTCTGGAACGTATTAAATAGGGTGGCGAAGTCGCTAACCTAACAAAACTGCCACCAGAATTGAACAAGAACGTGACCAACAGGACATGTGGACAGCTGGGGCAGATATTGCCACAAGAAAACATCTATGCATGAAGGGCCTACTTGTGGCCCCGCCTGATGTTTATATTGAACATCGTATTACATGAATAATGAATTCCTTTTGATTTTTAATTTTGTCACATGAAGATATAGACTATAAACATGCATGCTAGGTAGTTACAACTCAATAGATATGAAGTGATAGCTAAATGATCATGAGCATAACTAGTAGTATATATGAATCAAGGGAAGATTAATTTTTTTGAAAAGTAACAAGTGCAAACAAACCTGGAGGAGCTGCTTGGCAAGGTCTATAGAGATCAGGCCGGCACTGCAACCCATGCCACCCAGATTATAACTTTGGATATTCCCTCTCAGCTTGTAGTGGTTCACAATCATTGCAGAGAGAGACGGTGTGGGATTGAACAAGCTGCAATTCACCACCAAAATCCCAATATCCTTAGCCTTCACCCCAGTTTTTGCCAGAAGCTGATCAATTGCTCCAAACATCACTTGCTCCGCTTCTTTCCTTGCTTCAGCCATACACGGATTTGGTGGGACACTCAGGATTGCTGGGGGCAAGTAAGTCTTCTGCCCCAAACCAGACCTCTCAAGTATCTTCTTCTGAAAGGCCAAGTTCTCCTCTGAAAACACCCCAGTTTTTTCAGACCTGTTCATGAAAATCTCCCTTGTGCAAGTGCAATCTGGCTCTGGCTTGTAGCATGCAAAATCCACCAAGTAAACACCTCTTGGGCGGCTCATGAAGTAAAAGGTGACAAGGAATACAATAAGACTAGAACATAGAGTCACTGAGACAAGATTGAACTTGAGATTTTCCCATAGCTGAACAACATGTTGGTATGAGATAGTTGATAAATGAGCAGAAGCTACCCCAAGAAGGGGTATGAGCAAAAGGTACATAGCATTGGAGATTAAGTAGTGATACCCAAGCTTCACATATTTAAGTCTCACAGACAGCAGAAAATTTGGAAGTTTTCTTCTTTCTTGCGAAGCTTCAACTGAAACTGTTCCTGAAGTGGCTTGATCTGCCATGAGGTGGGGGAAGGAAATCTTTGAAACTTAGGAGGGGAGAGTTGAATATCCAAAGTGGAAGAAAACAAGGAATGGCTTTGGGGTTTCTTTCTCAAAGGAAAAACTTTTTTTTGGTAAAGTACTCAAATTTGGAAGAGAGAGTATACGTTAGCCTAAGAACGTGAATGAGAACAAAAGGAGAAGAAGATAGATGGATTGCAAAATAGTGAAAGATGGAAGGGTTTTAAAGGGTGTGAGCAAAGAGAGAGAGAGAGAGAGGAGGAGGGGGAGGATAGTCGATACAACTACCCCAACGAACTTTTAATTGTTACATGCGAGGGCATTGAATAAGCCAACTGGGTTTGCTCATGTGTTTTTTGACCTTGTTCTTCCCTTGTTATTGCTTCTTTGCCACTTGGTTTTTTCAAAGTGTATTCTCATTTCTCATTCATTTATAGAACTGCTATACCACACATGCGTGCTAATTAGATTGGTAAACAGTCCACAGTTAGGGTCAAAATCACACGTTATTGATTGGTGAACTAAAAATAAATGATGTTCATACGTCTGTTTTCGGTTTAGTAGTAATTTTTGTTTTCTATTCCTTTTCACTTGGTTTCTTTCTGAAAGGAAAGTCTCCATCCCATACGCCACAATAAAAAAAGTTTCACACTTCTAAATAATCTGCCGCCGTCAATATGAAGTGTTTTATAATGTTGGATATATATATATATATATATATATATATATATATATTTTTAAAATGTTGAAAAATTTCTCACAAAAATGAATTCACATAGATTAATATAAACTACTGTTTTAACATAAACAATGTATGAATAGTTTTAATATTTTAAAAACTAAAAATAATTAAGTGTAGAATATTATGTGCACTAAAATTCAAATAAAAGTATTCAAAAGATAAGAAGACTTTTTTAATTTATTAATTATTTACTTATTATATTTTAGAATGAAATAAAAAAATTATTTGAATAGTATTAGATAAATTTTCTAATTTTTTAATTTTAAATTATTTTATTTTAATATATTTAAATAAATAAAAAATAACACAAATAATTTTATATAAGGATAAGTTTAAATGGTTGTAGTGATAATAAGCTTTATATTGTTTTAATAATTTTTGTTATAATTTTTACAATTTAAAATTAAATTGAAATAAAAAATAATCATGCTATTATAGAGATAAAAATAATAAGTTAATTTTTTTTATTATCTATGAGAATATAAATAAATATTAACTAATTTTATTATATTTAAAATATTCTTCATTTGATTGAGAGATTTTTATTTTTAATAATTATATATTATTTTTATGTCAAATTTTAAGGAATGGTAGTTTAAAAAAAATCAAAAGAGATTAACACACTTAAATAATGCTAATTAACTTTCTTAATTAGTATGAAATTTTTTTATTTATATTTAAAACTAGAAAAAGTATTAGTTAAAATTTATTAGAAACTATAAAATTTTGATATAAGGTTATTTTTAATTATTGATAATTTATTTTTAAAAATTATTGAAATTTAATTTAACAATAAAGATAAAAGAGCAAAAATTGAAAGAGATAAATAATTGAAAAAATCAAATATATTAAAAGATAAAAGGAAAGTATTTTGGAATGATTGAAAGAGAATTTTATGGTTAATAGCAGGGATATTTTGTGAAGTGCGGAAAGGGATGAAAAAAATTTGAGATTACCAAGTGTAATGATCTCGACATTTACTTTTTAAAATCCCAATTCGTAATAGAAAAATATTACTGTATATTAATAAAATTATTGAAAAGGAAAGATCTCTTGCAATGGTAATTAAAGTCATTGTAAATTATCGAATCGATCGAAATGCACATTCAAAGAAGATAATATGTAAAATTATGTATATTTAAATAAGAGAAGAAAAACGATATTAAAATTTTTAATTAATTGTAAGAGATATATTAGATTGAGATTTTAAAAGATTATTTTGAATTAATTTTTTTTTATGAATTTTAAAAGATTTTATATAAATGTAATGATTTATAAGATTTTTTTTAAAAAAATTATAATTAAGATTTTGTAGTATAAATTTAATAAATTTATAATATATAAATTTATAAGATTTGAAAGAAGTTTATAAATTTATAAAATTTTAAAGAATTTTAAGAAATTTTAGAAAATTTTTAAAATTACAAGAACTAAGGAAAAAAAGATAATAAATATATAATAATTTTTAATAAAAAAAAGTATAATCACTATAAATTTTTTAATATTTTAATAATTAATTAATTTTAATTTCATCTATTTTTACATATCTAAAATTATATTAATCTTTTATGCATTAACATCTTGTTGTTATCATTTTTAAATTTATGATATTCGTTGATTGATAATATCAAATATGAAAATTGATTGATTAATTTAATTAAAAAATTATTTTTATTATAAAGAAAATGTATAGGATTGAACATTCTTTAAATGATGTCTTCAATTCTAATGTATAAAAATATGAATATATTGTTGACAAGTGTTTGCAAATTGAAATAACTTAAAAGAAAAGGAAATGAGAAAAAAAAATGGCCAGAAAATGAGATAAAATTTCATCATAAAGATTACTGAATGACAGGATTTCAAATAGTGGGTTGTTGAAACGTGCAATTTGATTGTGAAAACCCTAATCTGTGGAAGCAAATTAGCCTATTTAAAGAAAGCTTGAAGATTAAATATAAGAGTGCCACGTTTTTGTTCTATTAATCCCCATTTAAAGCCTACTAAATTTGGAAATGCACATTTTGGTAACAGCTAGTTCAATCGTTCTGGATATTTGCTGGAGTTTCCCTGAGCACTGTGCTTAATATATTCAACTCGATTATTGTCATTTACTATATCCATAAGTAGGCTTCCTGTTTGTCTTTAAAATCAATGTGAAGCTAAAATCATTCAAGAGCCAATGACAATAACATCTCATATCTACACTATTTAATGATCTCAAAAGTCAGCTTCCTGATTGATTGTAATACTCTTAAAAACCTAATCAATTAGCATCAAGTTAATTAAAACGATATCATCAATTGTTGTTTTAAAGCTTGCATCGTTAAATAAGAGTATTCTTTGGCACATTTAATTTGTAGATATATTAAGTGCTCAGCCAACTTACGCCTTAATAGGCTGTTAATACTCCCTCCTCCCACCCCCTTTTACTCAAATGCCCTTTTTATTATTTTCACACAATTTATGAGCATTTTTAGTTAATTTTTTATGTGCATTTTCCCGTTCAAGGTCATGGGTTGCTGCTGCAGTTCAAAACAACCACGTCATGCATCATTATGTTTAAGCTTTATCATGAAAATAGAGTATTGGCTAATTTGCCACATTACGTTCAAAACATCATATTGTTTCACTATTAAGTGTGTCCTATAGATAAGCAATTGTTTTAATGCTAATTATCATTAGTGTTTGATGTAAACAGAAATTGTTAGTCTGTAATAAACGAAAGATAATATTAAGTGACATCATACACTGATAATTTTTTTTTTAAGGATAGAAAAATTAAATAGAGTACCAGGGATACTCTAATCCATTTACAACATTAATCATTGATTTTAGTTTAAAGGTGAGAGTTGAAGATCGCATCTTACCACAAACAATACAATTTAAATTACTTCCACTGAATAAAAAAAATACAATTTAAATATATTTTGTGTCTATCATGTAAAATAACGGATGTAAGTCATAAGAATCAAGCGTGGAGAATGAAATAGAGGGATATAGTTTTTCTTATTTATGACAAAAGGTATTAATCAAGTTTAAGGAGAATTTTTTTTGGAAAAAAGTGTGTTTGTAAACGTGGTTAAGGGTTTTATACTTTCATATAAATGAATTTGATCTTCAAAATTTAAAAACATGAAAAATTAGTTTTTTTTTCTCTAAAATTTATCATATTTTTATGTTAGGAGTGATTAAATCTACATTTTTTTTTAAGTTTAAGCATCAAAACTATAATTTAAAATATAAGAATTTTAATCACATTTGACAAAAAAATATAAAAACAAAAAACACATTTTTTTTCAAAATTTTATCATACAAATTACAATCGTAAGACCCGCCATGTTGTATGGAACTGGGTGTTGTGCAGCAAAACAGAATAAATTATAAACTTAATATAGCATAGATGAGATTGTTGCATTTTTTATGATCAAAGATATTACAAAAAAATAGGATTAATAATAAATGTATTAAAGCGAAAGTTGAGATAACATTTATTGTAGAAAAAAAAAAGATATATTCTTGCTTTAGGTGATTTAGACTTATATGAAGAAGACCAGTAGAAGAATTAGTTGCTGTATTTTTATTTTTTTTCTAAAGGGAAGCATTAGTTAAGATAATTATAAAAATAGGCATAACGACAGAGGTAGAGAAAACTATATATAACATCATTGAGAAGAATATTTAGAGTTCAGAAATTTATCCATAAATATATAATTTACAATCAAACATTACAACACCATTAATTCATGTAATCAACCTATCTAGTGAGAAAATTCTAATCATCATATTGACATGATAATTAAGAATACAAATAATATTTAATTTTGTATGACGATAAGAAAACTATATAATTTTTAGTATAATATTATAAAACTAATCCATGCACACGTTCGTTTAATTTTCTATGGCACGTAATAGGTTTTTAGGTTGGTGGACTACTTAAATGATATGCTTGAGAGCTCAACTTAGGACGTAAATTCGATGTATATTGGACAGCTCAATGAATTCCTTCTCGCAGCCAGTTACAACCGTCCAGGTTACTACCCTTTTGAGAATCACGAAAGACAATCCAGCCATAATACAGAAAACTACCCACAAAAATCTAAAAAATGGACTGAGACATGTGAAAGAAAATAAAAACCCTAACAATAGCACTAGACAAAGAAGCTTATTATACACATAGGATAAAGACATGTTTGTCCTTTAAATGATTATTTGTATGATGATTATGAATGCGTCAGCGGAATTTGAGATTGAAAAATGATGATAATAACAGTGTGAAGGGTGAGATTGTGTAGCAAGTAGGTCTCAGTCACCGTCTCAACGAGTTGACTCTTTGATTCAGAGTCACCGTTTGTGAATCTGTGGAAAGCGTGTCTAAGTTAATGGCACTTTCCAGGTTTGGGACAGCTTCATCCAACAAACCCATAACTATTCCTGTCTTAAATGCTGGAACTTCCCACCAAACACCTCCCAATTTGACCCAATTGCCATGTGAACCACACTTTCTCATGCATCAGCATCAGCATCAGCATCAGCATCATTTAAAATTGTGCAAGTAAATAGGCAATTTTGGACATAAGATTATTATTATTCATTGGGAGTTAGCACTTAGCAGTGGTAGACGGGAAATATGCCTCACACGAAACAACCAACCATCTTTGTCTACTAATCTAATTGCATTTTGGTTTCGTCCATTTTTTAAGTTCTAAATTAGTGCTATTTAATATGCCTTCCTGCTTGTTTAGCTAAATTGGTTCATTGACATTTTCCAATACTTGGAAGTAAGTCAAGCCCTTTCGTTTCTTGCTTTCTTTCTTCCTACATCCAATCCATTTTATCACTTCCATCAAAAGTTGAAGAAACCATCAAATATAAAATTCTACTCCTAATATCACAATACAGATACTATTACAATTTACAACTTTATATATTTTGATTTAATTTATTCACTGAAATTTACTAATTTCTTTTAGGATTAAATATACTTATTTTACGTTTTCTTACAATCTAAATACCAATTTTTAGTAAAAAGAAAAAAATGTGAGTTAAGTATAAACATTTCATAAAGATCAATCTAGTGTACTTTCATAAAGTCTTATATTTTATTTTTGTTGTCGTCGTGTACTCAAAAAAGTATGAATCTTGCTATTTATTATAGATTAATTAAATTTAGTACCAAGTTTAACTTAACATATGTTAAAAGTTACTGGTGGACCTATATTACAGTGAAGGTGTGTAAGTGTATCGTCAGATTTTAAAAAAATCACAGGTAATTTTTTTTTATTAAAATTACAAATAAAATTTTATACTTTTATATTCTATTCCTTTATTTTTATATATGTGAACCCATTAGCTATAGTTTTTATAATTTGTCCCACTCATTCGAGGTCTGGGTACGGCATTACTAAAAGTGTTAATTATAAACAATTTACTGCTCGTAAATTTGTTTCTATTTTTTTATATCATCTTAAAAAATAAAATGTTTTTAAAAAGTTCACCCGCTAATGAAAAGAATTTCAATCAAGTCATATCTCTATTTCTTTCTTTTCCTAAATTGTTTCAAACATAAAAAGAAATTCCAATGTATTATTATTGATGCAGTACTTTTTATCATTCGTATCTAGATTGATTAATTTGAAAAACAATAACATTTTCTTTTGAGCTAATCTTATCTTGTCCATTTATTGATATTGTAATTAAAAAATTTCTCTAAAGGAATAAAGAAATACACTAATTTAATATTTTAAAGAGATAAATATGATTAATAAGTTATTCCAATAATTTATAAGCTGTTTTGACTATCTTACATAACGAAAATAGAACAATTTATTTGTTAGAATCTATGATTATGTTGATATTAAGTTTAGATACAATCAAAATTATGTACAAATAAGTTAAGGTGTTTTGAAAGTGTACTTAGTTTAAAGAACCAAATTTCAAATTATTTAAAAAGTAAACATAAACATAAATATAATGTTATTAATATATAAGCTTTTGTTAATAATGTTATCATTATTATGTTTAATTCTTGATATAATATTGTGAAACTATATATTTATCGATCTATTTATTTAAACTTTAAAGGTTTAAGCTCACAAACTAAAGATGATTTTTTTTTATCTATTTAAAATTTTTAATGCATATTCAGTTTTTAATTAAGCTTTTAGGTTATGTAAGACTCTTAAAAAAGTTTAGTAATGCTATAATAAAAAAAGCCTTATATTAGGTAAGGTTCAGGAATCATGTATTTAGACCTTATAAACCATAAAGTGTAATTTAGTCGAAGTTATTTTTATTTATAATTTTACTTTCATTTTTTATACTTTAGTTTATATGTGATTTTGTTTATCCTTATTTTAATGCCTTTCATTTAATTTTCATAATTTTTCAGTTGTTAAAAGTAAATCTTTCACCTAAACTTTTATTCAATAATTAATTGAAATATAAAATAAATGTCGTGTGACATTAATCTATATGAATTAACAGTAAAAATATAAAAAAAATATAAACAAAAATTAAGAAAAGCAGAAAGTGACTTACAATTTCTACTTTTATTTTATGTAAATATTGTATATGGTTTTCCTTTATCTACTTATATAAAATTAGTGACACGTTGCATTTTTATTACATTCTCATTAGCTATTAAAGAAAATTTATAGTAAAAGATTTTTTGAGAAATAAAAAACTATGATTAGTTAAAATTAAAATATTGAAAGAACACATAAACTTATGGTTGAGAGTTGAGACTTTTAGATGTAAATAGATTTTTTTATTTACTTTGAAAATGTAAGCTCGTAGAATATTGATGTTGGATTTTCAAATACCACCGTCTTATAGAACCTAGATTCTCTAAGTCACGTGCCCTATGGGCTTTTGGATTCGATGCTCGTGACAACCGGCAAATTATCTTACATGTGAAGAAAAATTAAGTATGGTGTGGTGTTATGATAGTTAAATAATTTTGTTTTTTAATTATTTCATCAAGTTTGATTTTAATTTAGATTAGTCATTGATTTTTTTTTTTAAAAAATATTTCTTTTATATTTTTTATTATTTGA
Source organism: Pachyrhizus erosus (assembly GCA_026544285.1). Lineage (NCBI taxonomy): Eukaryota > Viridiplantae > Streptophyta > Magnoliopsida > Fabales > Fabaceae > Pachyrhizus > Pachyrhizus erosus. Next base: position 354 of record JAMLFT010003154.1, on the reverse strand, counting down.
TCGATATAAATAGAATATGAAAATCTTGTGAATTTTATAATATATTAGTAAGTCATTTGCATTATGTAAGAATTTTTTATTATATTTTAAAATTATAAAATTATCATTTTAACTTATATTTATTATATATATCATTTAAAAGTTATAAAACATAAGCATTCGAATAATGATTATAAATAATTAATTTAAATTAAGATTCAAAAATTTTAATAAATTATATATTATTATTTATTATTGAAGGACATTTTATAAATTAATGAATAATGCGATTCATTCATAATTATTTTTAATTTTATCTTAAGGTTGTATCTTTGTTAATTATATAAAAATATTTACTCACTCAAATCTTTTTAT
>JAMLFT010003153.1:0-22883 GCA_026544285.1 Pachyrhizus erosus | reverse complement strand
AAAAAATTCAGAGATTTTAATTATTCTTCTTCCTTCATTTTACATATTTTTTTTTTATTATTTTTTTTTCTCGTACAAATTTTGTATGCTACTGATTATCTATAGTTATTATTTTCCCTAACCATGATAGATTTCTTAACAATTAATTAATAACTCTTCATTATTCTAATAATTTTAATAACAATAATTAATTTCATAAAATACTTTAATTTAAGTTCTAACACACGTATAATACCAAAATCATTCTAGAAATAATCATACTTACCATCTCAAAGTTAATTTTCTTATTATTTATTTTCATTACTTATTATTTTTCTCATTTTAATTAATAACATCATAATTATTTTATGAATTTTAGTTTCTATTTATCTAAGACGTTACAACTACAATGAGAATGTTAGATTATTAGAGTAAAACATTGTAGCTTAAGTATTTTTAATTATTTTTCAATAATAACAATAAATTACGTTTGCAACTCCTAAGCTTTATTCAAATTACACATAACATCATTTTTTTTATGCTTACTCTAACTCTCTTTTATGCTTGAAAACAATACAACAATATCTCTTTATATGTCATACTAACATCTTTTTAATATTTAAAAATATTATACTGACATAATTTTATATGTTACACTAATACCTTTATAAAATAGATTATTGTAGTGATTAAAAACTAACAAATGTTTTTATAATTTCATAAAACTTTAAGAATAGTTAATGTAATTATTATTATTATAGAAATTAAATAGATAGACATCCTCATAGGCTTAATAGTTTTTTTAAATATCTAAACATAATATTTTTATTTAAATAACTTTTTTAAAAATATCCCTAATTCAGATTTTATAGGAAATAGATCAGGTAAAATCTTAATCAGACTAGACCTAAGAAATTTTCTGATAGACAATTCACATATTTTTATTCCTAATCGCGTACAAATGGATAACGCAAGAATGACTGTCAAGAACTATGCGTTAGAATCTCCCACTAAAAGAACAAGAAAAAATGCTTCAATTTTGTTAATGCTCCATTCTAGCTTGGGCTCAAAGTAAACTTGACTGGTCATTGTTTTTTAATCTTTCTACAGAAAGTCGCTATTAACTGATCTTAAAACCAATTGATCATCCTAAAAGTCACTTAATTCAGATTAACGTTGCTAATAATTGATCATCCAAAAAGTCACCTAATTCTCGACAACGTTACTAGATGCTTTGCAGTGGCTTCCTCTATAAGATTACCAATCATCACTTTATCAACAAAAAAGAGACTCTAAATCTCGCAATTATCTTGTTAATAATTCCGCTGTCTAAACTTTTCTCATGACTTGAGAGATTTGGTAAATCAAAGGGGCACCAAATCAGATGCAAATTCATGAACTCCCAACACTTTTGACCCTAGTGGGAATCTAGTCCAACTGAATCCTACTTTTCTTCTTTCTCAAAAGGCGTGTAATTGTGCAGCCCTAGGCCACACGGTCACTTATAATTATGGCTGTCTTTTACAACGTTTCTCTTTGGGAATTTCCATAAAATCCTGTTCTTTTCCTTTTAATCAGTATTCTTCTAACACTTTTTCGCCCTAGCTATCATGATCGTAACTAGTTTTAGGGTGCCTGGCGTGACTCTCTTTTCTTGATTCAAATTATCAACTCCTGGCATATTCACTTTTGATCCAATCAGGGGAAAAATATTAATAGGTGGGAAATTAACAAAGAAGTGAAAAGTAATTCTTTTTTCACAGACAAAAGTGAGTAAGGCTAGCTAGAAATTTAGGTGGAAAGTTGACTAGTAGAGTTCAATGTGCCAAGCACCAGCAACAGCCAGTCCATGTGGTCCATCCATTAAGTTGTACGTTGTACCCAAATTTTGCTGCAGAGCTATAATCATCAAACTCATCTTTTTATGATTTTTCTTTTTAAAAATATACGTATTTGTTATAAAATTTGTTTGCATAAATTGTTGCGTACAAATGTACAATTTAATGGCGCTCTATATTTAAAAAAGTAAAAGCGAAAGGATTTTCTCTGCTCCATGTACTGTATTCTCAAGTTTGGCATGGACTTCTAAAGCTTTACGTGGTACTGTTGTCAGATCAATGCAATTTCACCTATATATATCAAGTATCATGCTTTTGCTCCATTTATTCGTACTTAATGTTGCATTTTGGTTTTGAATACATGTATTTTTTTTTATTTTTTTTATAATTTTATTCAAATTGAGTAGATTTATATTATGAAAATAAGGATCTCCTTTCACGTATTTAGTATAATTATATATTTAAAATTTAAATTTGATGTTGCTAATTAAATTAAAATAACTCTCTCAGTTAATTGATGTTTTTATAATTTTAACATTGTATTTGATATAAAATATTTTAGATATTTTACCAATAAATATATGTGAAGTACTCAAGTGTTAAGAAGAGGGATTGGATTTTTCCTAAAGTAAAGAAAGTGCAGTTTAAAAGATAAAATACAATAGAAACTATTAATTAAAAAATTAATGAGTGAGATTGTAATTAATTTTATATTTTTTATATATGTAGTTGATTTTATTATAATTTTCAACAGTTGATTTTTTAATCAATAAATGTGAATATATTTTATTTTTTTAATAAAATGTACTTTCTCATTTTAGAAAAAAAAGAATAATATAATTACATGTTTTGGAGATGCAATTCGACTACTGATGATTCAAAAGAAGTGGAATTGGTAGAAGTGACGTCAAACATTGCGAAATTCTACTATTAAGGATTCAGTATAAGTGATGTCGGTTGGTGTCCAATCTGGCTATTGTGGCTTAGTGGAATTGCCTTCAGATCATGCTAAGTTCACTTATTTATATGTATATATATATGTATGTAAATATTTTGGAATTAATTTATGAGGATTAATTAAATATTAATCTGACAAAGAGAAAAATATTTTCCATTATTATTTTGTTTTTTTGGCACATACATTAGTCTACCAAGATCATGTTTTCTTAAAATTGGGAAGCGGGTTTCCTAGGCAGTTTTCAAGATTCAAAATGCAAAACATGGAGCTGTTGAAGGTTGTAGATCAGGCTTGGAAAATCTATAGTAGTTATCAGCCATATTCAGACAAAGGGCCCACCCCAACCTACTGAAGTGCTCAAGATCAGTCAAATTACTGACAATCTACTAAATGAGGATAAAACTTATTGAGTGAGCTTGTAGAGTCACATTTTATGCAGGCATAGGGGGAAAACATGGCTGAGTTAATGTATATGTTTTCTTAGCCTACAAATAGATCATGTACTTCGTGCTGAAACACAATAATTAACCCAATTCATATCTATTTTATCCTACATTTTTTCTTTTTATCTTTACTGCTTTTCTTTTACAACTTTCATTTATCGCTTTTATTTAGGATTTTTTTCTTTACATTTTTTCACCTTTTACTTTTCATGCAAATCCTATTGATTTTCTTCTTTTCACCTAAACCAAGTGCTTATTGAAGTTGCTTGGAAATCCATTACTCTGAAACAAATTACTCTTCTTAATACTAATTACTTGACATTATTTTAGAATTGTATTGGAACCTTTAACTAATCCATTCGACTAACTATTTTTAAGAAACAACAATATTTAAATATATATCTTTTAGTTATCATATCTTATATTCTTTACAATAACTATATCATTATATCATATATGTATCGTATGGTATCTAATATGTATATCATATCTATACAGCATATAATTTCGCATACACCGTATCTGCATATCATATCTCAAATATTTATAGTAATTACATCGTACCTTCGAGGTCATCTTTAAATGAATCAGTATACACCGCATTTGAGAGACTTATTGAAATTTTTGTAGTATAACGGTGGTGTTAATAATAATAAGGGTTTAAACTATTCTCAAACATTTATTTAACTACCTAAATTGAACACATTGCAAAATTTACCACAGGTATTCGCAAGAATAAATATTTTTAATTGTTAATCTAATTGAAGTGAGTTTTAATTTTGTAAGTTTTTATAGGTTGGCTAACCTTATTCAGATTTGAATTAGATAAGCATTAAAATTAATCAAACTCTCCATATTTGAATTTTAACACGAATGCATTCTCAGACTCGAAGTCAATTTACATCGTTAGTTCAATTTGAACAAATATTTGGTAGTTGATTTATGCGCTTCATGGTATAGTTTCTTATAAATTAGAATTGAAATTGAAAGCATAATTTAACGTTCGATAAACTCGAAATAAGAAATGAAATTTAATCTTCAGATATTTTAGTATTTATGTTTAATGTGGTCATTTACTATTTTTGAAACTTCCTTCTAAGTTAAATCAACGCATTTACGTCACAGAAAATTATCACAGCGCAGTAGCATGCAAATGCAATGAACAAAGTATTCAATAAATATATTTCCCTAAGTCACGGGGCTATGTCAGAGTTGATGCTCCAGGGCCCTGACTCTCGTGAAAAGGCACCAATTAAGTAGGGTTTCATCCGTTTGCATTGTCGTTTTTCAGAAATTCTCATGCAGAATTCAATAATTTTATATTCATTCTGCAACTTGTCTTTGATGATTTTCGTAATCGTAAAGGACAGATAATCGAAAAACATTGAAAGAAAAGACAAGGTTTTGCTGTCCATTTATACTTAAAAAGTAATGCTACTTTAATCAATTTTATTCTGAAAATTCTCTCAGAAATTTTTAAGTTCACTCGCTTAGATTACTTTTAAAAGTTACAATTAAATAAACAAATGTATTAGCTATTGATTTGCACAAAAGTTTGTGAGAATTTCATCAACATAAAGTTTATATGCTTAATTTTCGAAGTACTCAATCTTCCTGGTGTTGCCATGCGCCCATGCCAATCTTATCGATTCTCTGTCCCCTGCATCTGTCAAATCCTATAAATGATAGAGAACCACTCATGAATAATGTTATTTTTAGCTAGAAAATAAACAATACTAAGTTTTTCTAAAAAAAAATTGTATTACAGGCATACTAAGTAAGGATCACTATTAATGATTCATTAAATCAATTTATTAAAAATAATAATTACTCCTTGATAATTATTCAAATAAAGCAAATTAGTCACTGAATAAAAAGAAACCTTAAAGCGCCCCCCGAATGTTTATGCAATAGGGAAAAACAAACAAGTTTATTTATTTATTTTAGTTCATATTTTATCTTAATTTTTATTTTTAATTTCTTGTAAATTATTTTTATTATATTTAATTTTTTTATAAATTATTTTATTTTATTCTTTATTTATAAACATAAATTATATCTAAAAAATTTGTTTAAATTTTTTTACAAATTTTAATTATTATAATTTTTTACAATCTAAATATTTATTTTTATAATATTGTTTTAGATTCACAAAATTTGGTGATAGGATTGTGATTTTGTTTTTTTAACATTTTTAATTATTTTTATTTTTTTAAAATTTAAGCATTTAAAAATTATGTAAATATTTAAATAAAATTTTTCTTAAAATGAATGTTAAGTGCTAAAATAAAAAAGATACAATTTATGAAAAATTAAAAAATAATAAAAATTAAAATTAAAATAAAATGAGAAAAATATGTTTTACCATTTATTTTATTATGGAACAGAGAGTTAAAATATGAATCCCGTCAAATGCTTCACCAAAGCATCCAACTAATGTTCACGCATGTCTTAGTCACAATTCGCAACATCGTATCATAATTTACAATTTATTATTATTTAAGGAATAAAGGAAACCCCTTTATATCACAAACGTTGTCTTTCTCTGTTCCTTCCATGCACCTGCTACTGTCATGTCATTGAGAAAGCTCTTCACTACATAACGTATGTAGTTGTCAAGATGCATTATTGGTACTCATATATATCCCACTTCAAACACGAGCAGTTATATCTCCTAAAAAAAAGTTGCTTAATTTTTAGCAGAGTCTATCAGGAAAGATGTATAGTTTTTGCTTTCGACTCAAAGTTTGCAATTTTATAAATCATATTCACGTTTAGCTTCATTTTTCAAACATAAAAAAGTCAATATCATGTTTGATATTAGGTATAATCATTATACTTATTGTTTATTTGCTATATACGTATCTCAAATAAAAATAATTATTGTTAAAGTTTTTGTTCATAAACATTTTTCCAAGGCATTTGAGATAGGTATGTGACAACCACAACTCACTGTTATGATATGAATATATATGTGTGTTTTCGGTTTTTCAATTGTGACAAACTACAATCATTTCATTAGTGCTTGTTTGTTTGTTTTCTTTAAATTTTTAATAGAATTAATTTGAACAAGATTTATTTTCAATCATTAAATGTAATTAAAATGGGTAATTACATTAATTTCAACTACAAAATTTATATTAAAATATGTATTACGATCTCAAAAATTGATTTCACATATATAAACCAAACAAATAGTAAGCTTAAACCTCAAGAAAAACAATAGTAATAACAATAAGATTCTGTAGAATATGCTGGAATACAGGAGTTTAATCTTTATCCTGATGAATGTAGGTCGTGAAAAGATAAGGCGATTATTATATGAGTTTACAAGGCACTTTTATCCAAGTTAATGACGAAATCCATAATCATATCTCAACCTTTTACACCCATGCATCATACTTCAAAATTATTTAGCTAGCTAAAAAAATTAGAACCATTGATTAACGGTTAGCACCCGAGGCAGCAGTAATTGCGAGCATATACTATAGTAATTGGCAATTTAATATCCACAATTCCACATACATATGTTACTAACACAAGATATAGCCATGTTACTCAATTCAGAAATTTGGCTTTTCCTCGAGCCAAAAAAGACCATGCAACGGACCTTTATGATCTCCATATATACAAGGACAAGGATATGGACGAACTTGATCAATGTCCCACAGTGCACAGAGTAAAGATAAAAGTGTTTGAATTAGCCATGACGTCTCTTACCTATGGGATTCCCCCAAAATGAAAAGTTAGGAAAAGATAATTTCAGATTTGAAGGCTTTATTCCGTAATGGCAAACACCATCCACATAAATAAACACAGCAGGGTCCCCTCTTGCTCCCCAAAGTAACCCAATAATTTTATTCTTGAACCAACTAATCGATCACAATAGTCATATTTCTCCTCTTTCATATGTACAGTGTCATTTCCTTTCTCTATTCCCCATGCATTTCTGATGCAACAAAAAAAAAGATATGCACAATTGCACACTCTTATTTTATTCTGACACCATTGCCTTTGGTTAGGGTACATACAGTTGTCCCTCTCCCTTGTGCTCTTCAAGTTCCAATGGAGATTTTCAAGTGCTTCTACATCAATCTTCTCGTTACCTTCATGGTATCTGCAGTTCTAGCATTCGACCCTTACTCAGAAGCACTCCTCAGCCTAAAATCTGAGCTTGTAGATGATGATAACAGCTTGCACAACTGGGTGGTGCCCTCTGGAGGAAAATTAACTGGGAAATCCTATGCATGTTCTTGGTCAGGTATCCAATGTAACAATGACTCAACAATTGTAACTTCCATAGACCTTTCCATGAAGAAACTGGCTGGTGTGCTGTCAGGGAAGCAATTCAGCATCTTCACAAACCTTACTAGTCTCAACCTGAGCCACAATTTCTTCTCTAGGCAGCTTCCAGCTGAGATTTTCAACCTCACCAGCCTAACAAGCTTGGACATCAGCAGAAACAACTTTTCTGGTCCCTTCCCAGGTGGAATTCCCAAACTCCAAAACTTGGTTGTACTTGATGCCTTCAGCAACAGTTTTTCAGGACCATTGCCTGCTGAATTTTCACAGCTAGCACACCTTAAGGTTCTCAATCTAGCTGGGAGCTACTTCAAAGGGTCAATTCCATCTGAATATGGTTCTTTCAAAAGCCTTGAGTTTCTTCATCTTGCGGGAAATTCTCTCACAGGAAGTATACCTCCAGAACTGGGTAATCTCAAAACAGTGACCCACATGGAGATTGGCTACAACCTATTCCGGGGTTTTATTCCACCTGAATTAGGTAACATGACTCAACTTCAGTATCTTGACATAGCAGGAGCAAATCTATCTGGCCCTATACCAAAGCAACTCTCCAACCTCAGCAATTTGCAATCGCTTTTCCTGTTCAGAAACCAGCTCACAGGATCAATACCAAGTGAGCTCAGCAACATTGAACCTCTCACAGATTTAGATCTATCTGATAACTTCCTCAATGGATCCATTCCTGAAAGCTTCTCAGAGCTAGGGAACCTAAGACTGCTCAGTCTCATGTACAATGACATGAGTGGCACTGTTCCTGAAGGCATTGCACAACTCCCATCCTTGGAAACTCTTCTCATTTGGAACAACCGCTTCTCTGGGTCACTTCCTCAGAGCTTAGGGAGGAACTCCAAACTCAAGTGGGTGGATGCTTCCACAAACAATTTAGTTGGAAGCATACCACCGGACATTTGTGTGAGCGGAGTACTGTTTAAGCTAATCCTGTTTTCAAACAAATTCACAGGTGGTCTTTCATCAATCTCCAATTGTTCTTCCCTCGTTCGCCTGCGCCTAGAAGATAATTCATTCACAGGAGAAATCACTTTGAAATTCAGCCATCTTCTTGATATCTTATATGTTGATCTGTCCAGGAATAACTTTGTTGGTGGGATGCCCTCAGATATTTCTCAAGCCACTCAACTGGAGTATTTTAATGTCTCTTATAATCTGCAATTGGGAGGCATCATCCCTGCACAAATGTGGTCTTTGCCCCAACTTCAAAATTTTTCAGCATCTTCTTGTGGTATTTCTGGCGATCTTCCCCCATTTGAATCCTGCAAATCAATTTCAGTAATTGATCTAGATAGTAATAACTTGTCTGGGATCATCCCACAGAGTATTTCCAAATGTGAAGTTCTTGAGAAAATCAACCTATCCAACAATAATTTTACAGGTCATATACCTAATGATCTTGCCACTATTCCTGTTCTTGGTGTAGTGGACCTATCAAACAACAAGTTCAATGGCCCAATACCTGCTAAGTTTGGCAGCTGTTCAAGTTTACAACTTCTCAATGTGTCTTTCAACAATATCTCGGGTTCAATACCCACAGGAAAGTCATTCAACTTGATGGGAAGCAGTGCATTTGTTGGGAATTCAGAGCTATGTGGAGCACCTCTGCAACCATGTCCTGATTCAGTTGGAATATTAGGTAGCAAAGGCACGTGGAAGGTTACTCATATTGTGCTACTATCTGTAGGGTTGCTAATAGTCCTTCTGGGACTTTCTTTTGGAATATTGTATTTGAGAAGGGGAATTAAAAGTCAATGGAAGATGGTCTCGTTCGCGGGTCTCCCTCAATTCACTGCAAATGATGTTTTGACAAGCCTCAGTGTCACAAAACCTACAGAAGTTCCATCACCATCACCAGCAGTTACAAAGGCTGTTCTGCCTACAGGAATAACAGTTTTGGTCAAAAAGATTGAATGGGATGCGAGGAGCATCAAGGTTGTTTCAGAATTTATAATGAGACTGGGAAATGCAAGGCACAAGAATTTAATCAGACTCTTGGGATTTTGCCACAACCAGCATCTAGTCTATCTTTTGTATGATTACCTGCCCAATGGGAATTTGGCTGAGAAAATGGAAATGAAATGGGATTGGGCAGCAAAATTCAGAACAGTGGTTGGAATTGCAAGGGGACTTTGCTTCCTTCACCATGAATGTTACCCAGCTATACCCCATGGAGACTTGAAGCCTAGCAACATTGTATTTGACGAAAATATGGAACCCCATTTGGCAGAATTTGGGTTCAAACAAGTGTTGAGGTGGAGCAAAGGCTCATCACCCACCACAACTAAGTGGGAAACAGGTAAGACAAACAAGTGTGTTCAATATACATATGCATTAATTAATACATCATTCAATTATTGAATTTAATTATAATGTACTATAGATTGCAATGTTTGGTAAGACTTACATTTTATAAAGTTATACTTAGAATAACTTATAAAATTTGAACTCTAAATTATTTTTCCTTCCTCCTCTTATAACAGATCAAATCCGTGTCATACAAAATATAAAATGATTCATTTGTCTTCATTTAATTCTTGAAGCTTTCGCAATATTCGGTTACATTCCAAGTGGTCTATAGAAAGATCCTGCTGGAGCATATACCTTTTGGTCCTCACAGAGAACTTTATATATATCACGCACTGATTCATGTTTATTTTTGGATTACAGAATACGATGAAGTCACAAAAGAGGAACTGTGCATTGATATCTACAAATTTGGGGAGATGATTCTTGAAATTTTAACTGGAGGAAGGTTGACAAATGCAGGAGCCAACATACACAGCAAATCATTGGAGGTACTCTTGAGAGAAATTTACAATGAGAATGAAGCAAATTCTGCAACTTCATTGCAAGAGATTAAACGGGTTCTTGAGGTTGCAATGCTTTGCACCAGAAGCAGGTCATCCGATCAGCCATCCATGGAAGATGTTCTCAAGTTTCTGTCAGGGCTGAAGCATCTAGATGATGGCAGAACTTCAGAAGAAGGACAATAAAATTTTCATTTGCATCACGGTATTGAAAACCATTAGAAACATATAGTGATTGCTTAGCTAACAAGTTTGCACGTATGTAATTAAAGGAGTTTGCAGCTTGTATAATAGATATTTCCATTGTTTCAGTGTGCCAAACAATTCTGTCCCAGCCTCCCTCAATCTACTTCATAAAATAATTTTTATTTGAAATGGAATTCATTTGAATTCATGATATTCACAATATTTATGATTCTGAATGTCCTCATGAGCGTTTCTTCTATCTTATAAGTACATCTTTAATTTTTTTTCTCCTTACTAATACATGAGTCAGATATATTATTATCAAAATTAACAATCTTATCATATATATTATATATATCACATATATGATAATTTATTATTAAAATAAACAGTGAAAATTCAAATAAACAGAGTACAAGCTTAAACTGCAAGCTGAGAAATCTCACTGACCATTTTTATTAAAAAACAATCTTTTTCATTTACAAAACACCGATATTTTAATTAGGAAATGTAAATTCATTTTTACTTGAACTGAAAACATGTCAATTTTGGATACAATTTTGTATACTTGTTTGCAAGAAGGTAGCATACAAGTTTGCAAGAGACAAAGAAAGTGTTGAAGAATGTAAAGCTATCAAGCTCAATCCCTTTCTAAATAAAAGTAGTCCCATTCATAAAGAAGCTAAATAAATCCAACATTTGAATTCTAGCATCTAAGCTCTAAACCTTGTGAATGTGACATTAAGAACATCAACAACGCCATCAAAACTACCAAACTTGGAACTCACCACATCAACCTCTACTCCAAGCCTCTGGGCCCCAGCAGCAGTAACAGGCCCATGGGCCGCGACAACTAATCTTGGACACCTCCTCCTCAAGTCCCCAAAGCCCAGCCCAAACTCCCTCAAGCTCTTAAGCAGCCCCTCCACCTCAGCGGTACTGGTGAACACCACCGCATCCAATCCCCCCTCCTCCTCGCTCGCCCTCACAATCCCCTCCGCGCAGCCCGGGCCGGCCCACCTTGTCTCGTAAGCCTCCACTCGAACCGGGACCCACCCGCCGCTCCGCAGCTCCCGGAGAAAGCCCGGCACCACTGGCGGCTCCTCCACTCCGACCACAAGAGGGACCGGACACAGCACCCTCCGGCCGCCGCCGGCACCTAGCGCCGCCGCCAGGGAGCTCGGGGTCGCGGTGGGCGGCACGAGGACCCTGACGCGGTGGGAATTACTGCAGACTCTGAAGATGAAACTGGTGTCGATGAGGTCGGCATCTTTGCCGAGGGCGGCGAGGGTGAAGGTGGGGCCGGATGGAGGGAGCGGAGGCTCGGAGAGAAGGGTGGCGGCTTGGAGGAAGGATTGGATTGCGGTTCGGGAGGTGAAAGCAATGGCGGAGAAGGAGTGGAAGGAGTGAGGGGAGAGGAAGGGGGTGAGGGTGGAAGGGGTGGGTTGGATGAGGAGAGTGGGGCACCAAAGAGGAGTGTAGGCGTTGATGGTGAGGAGGTGGGAGAGTCTTGCAGCGTAATTTGGTGGCGTTGTAAATGCTACGGTGGGGGTGTGGATGTTCATAACGCCGGTTTGCATATTCAGATGCCACCTGCCAACTATCGTTCTGCCTAGTTTCTTGTCTTTTTTCTTTTTATCTCGAGAAATTCTAGACTTTGTCTTTTTGTTTTTGAGAATGAATTTACTCTAATATTTGAGTACTGTATGATCAATTTGATTTAGTCATTCAAAGTGTTTCTTCTCACGTTACTCTAGAAAATTTAAGTAAATTTTGAATTTTTTTTTAGCATCTTATTTAACTGTTTAAGATTAACTATATTTTATTCATTTTTATTCTTAATTTAATAAGTTGAGTAATAATAATATATTTAAGGATTAAAATTGATTAAAAAACTGGTTTAATTTTTTTAGTCTTCTAGTTTATTTTTTGAGTTTATGTTAGTCTTCTTATTTTTAAAAAGTTCAATTAGATCTTATATTTTTTTTAATTATTTTATTTTGATCTTTTTGTCTAATTTAAAACTAATAACATTGATACAATAGAGATATGTATTGTTTTTACATTTTTTAGTAATTTAATAAGTGTTAGTAAATAGAATTGATAAAATGGATTGTTCAAATTGATTTGTTCAACTAAGAGTGAAAAATGGATTAAGTTGGTCCAATCTAAATTTTTTACAAATTATGTTTTTCATGGTCTAACTTGGCTTTAGGTTATCATATCATGTCAAATTGGTTTGTTTTTCTTTTATTGTCTAAAGTTATATAAATTTTTAAAGAACAATAATAAGCCAAAATGATTGAATAATTCTTTTAGTTTAGTTTGGCCTGTTAGGCTCATTAGGTTGAGTTAAATTACTCAAATTCTTTTTAGTTAAAATTTTTTACATCTAACCTAGTATGACTTGTTGGACTCGATCTATTATACTACCTTTACTAATAAGTAGTTTTTACATACAAGTGATTTTTAAATTGTTGTTAATTTTTTTTATAATCAACGTTTAGAACTTTCCCTCCTAAAAAACAAAGCTTCAAAAATCAAAATGGTATAACTCAATGTTTGTTAATCTTCTCCAAATCATAAGAAATGTGTTATAGTAATAACTTGTCGTGCACCAAAGTCGCCCTTGTTCAAGGTAGGAATTTTCATGATGACTGTGAGGGTTTCATCATAGCATGTTGGCAATGATTGAACAATTGTAAATCTAGTGACATAGTTGCATATTTGTCACAAACAATTTGATTAGGGAAGTTCTTATTGTAGATTTGGTGTCATAGTTGCATATCAACTTTTTAAGGAAGTTGATATTGGTTGAAAATCAAGTTGATGAACCTATTAATCACATGAAGTAATAAAAACAAATAAAAGTTGGAATTTTCTTTTACCAACTCTTTCTATAACTCACTATTTTAATTATTTATCATTAGCCAAGGCTCTAAAAATTATGATAATAATTTCATTAGCTCTATGTAATTGTTGTGTATAACATATTAAAATTTAAAAAATATATAAATGTTTGCATAGGAAAGCTTACCTTTTTCAAAACCTATAAAAAAAAAAACATACATTTGACCAAATCTGTGGCAAAAAATTTTCTCTTCAATTAAGAACATGAAGGCACCTTAGGAAACAAATTTGTAATTGTTAAAAAAATACAATAAGTTAATGCATATTTTGATAGTTTTTTAGGTTTTAGAAACGATTTCATCATTGTTTTTAAATATTAGGAAACATCTACAAAGGGTTTTGCAAAATACCAAAAAAAAATACAGTAATGTTAATATATGTCTTTAGGATCTACCATAAAAATCTTATAAGAAAATAAGTTTATTTACTATAATAAAAAAGTTTAAAAAGCTAAATTATTCCAAAAATAGAAAAATGTTAGGCAGTTTTGAATGATCTTGAAACAAACAAAAATTATGGCACTAATTTGGATTACTTTTTTTATGAAAAACAAATATGTAGATATCCCTTTATATGATAAGACTTTACCATAAAAAAATCAAAAAAAAATTAAGTTCATTTGATAAGGGAAAACATTCAAAACCTAAAATTGTCAAAAAATAGAAAAATTGGAATTACATGTTCATATGTGTTCTTATGTTTTTCTTAAATGTTTTAATATTGATCTTGAAAACTTAAAATTTTGACCTAAATTGTGTTTGTAGGCACAAAATAAGGTTTAATCATAAAACATATAAGTTTCTAGACTAGCAAAGTGTAGTGGCGTCAAGTGTGGACTAAAACACTAATTTTCATCCAACATAAAAAAAAAAGGGTTTAACTTAGTAAACATTTAGGATAAAACTTATTATTATTGCTCTAACTAATAAATTGGTAAAATATAATATAAAAGGATTAAATCTTAAATTATACAAGTTGATTAAATTTAGATACTAGTAAGTAAATTGAACAATTAAAACTAACTTTAAAAAAGTGTTAAATAAAATATAATATATTTTATATATATATAGAAAATTTAAGTAAGGATTAAGATAAATTTTAATTAATTTTTAAATTAGTGACTAGTGAAATTAAAATTAAGTATCTAATGGCATGATTAAAGTTTATGATATTACAAGAACCCTTATATTAGATACTTAATATGTGATAAACTATTTTGACGTGGGAAAATGAATATATGATATTATAAATTAATGTCTTGATATGATATGAGATATAATATGTTGTATAATTGAATTTATGGAATGATTCTTATCTTTCTATAAGACATAAGTGTTATTACTTTGTATTGGTGCTCAATGATTTAGACTAAATGTTGATAAATAAAGTAGATTGTAAGTACTCTAGTGTGGATACTATTAAGAGAGTAACATGTAATAGCATGTTGCCTACAATGGAAGATATAACTAGTTAGTTAAGGAATGAATAATAGAGGCTCACTAATGGAAGTTTTGGGAGTATGGTTTCGAGTGATAAACTACCTTAAGGATTAGAGATACCTTATGTTTAACTTCATTTGACCAAGATTAGTAACGTCAACAACTTATTAGCATTTCATTGGTGCTAAAATACACTTAAGTTATAGGATTGTGGATGTCCATAATTAACATAATTTAAGTTCATTTGTGAAAGATGAAGGTTTTTACCATGGGTTGAGGTGCATATACTTCTAAACAAGTAGTATGAATTCATACTATGTTTAAAAGGTTAAGATGTTATAACAAGATAAACCTTAAGTTTCTTTACTAATATCTATGTAAATTATTGGATTGATGATATTTTTATACCATTAATAATATATAGATAATAAGTTTAGAATTAAACCTAACTTTTCTTTCTTTCTTTTTGTGTATTTATTTATTTATTGGATATGAGAAGATGACAGTTATGACAAGTAATCAAGTTTTCCCATTAAAGAGGTCACAAAGGATGATGTAAGGATGCAAAGTTTGAAGTTTAGTTTTATTTATTCTTATATTTGGGTTATGGTAGAATTTATGTATTGCTTTGAGTAGGTTAATTGATATATGGGTAAGGATTCGTTAGTACATCATTTTTCTATATTTGTTAAACTTTGTATTTACTTCTATTATTTTTTTATGTTTATTTTCAAAAAGATAATGGTTTTTTTATATAATACTTTTTATATATTAATATTGTTTTTTTTTATAAATGACACATGTTATACATCATTTTTATTATTCTATCATTTCTAAATAAATTATATATATATTAATTTAATTGAAAAAATTTACTCATATTTTTATAATAAGAAATATAATTAAGTTAGACAAGGGTTAGGTCAATGTAATAGGGTGTTACAATGAAGGTAAAAAAGAAACCAAATTGGATAGACGACTGAGCTTGTGTTGATCTTATTTATTAGGATAAAAAGGACTTCAAGATAGTGCTTAAAAAATGTCAACCAAGCCTTAGCCAAAAGAAAAGTAAACCAGACTACAAATAAAAAAATGTCGTATTGACATGGCACTAGACTGAGCATGTATACACTCACACATATGTTTTAAAAAGTTCATTATGCTTACAATTTATCATATTTATATATTAATCATTTGTTACATTTTTAGTTTTCAAGGCCTTGAGAATTGGGTGACATGTGCACCCTAATGAGCTCTTATTGGCTATGTAAAAGGACATATATAAGTTCTCAATCATATATTATATTTTTATATGACTTGTTTGTACAATAAAATAAGTTTTATAGTAATATATGTTATTTGATATTGAACATGAGGAATATCAATAATGATTTAACTAGATGTAGTTCTAGACTTGTAAGGCCTCCATAAGTGGGACACTATAGTTTGATAACTAACCAATGTTAATTTCTAATAAGATGTTATTGGCAATAGGATCATAAGATGAGTGTATAGCATTGTATACTTCTTTGCAAATGTCCATCCTTTGGTGACTTCACCAACTCAAGATCTATTTGCTCCTCCTACATAAAGCAACATTAGTTACAATGAAAGGATAAAGCTAAGTAGATAGTTGTGAAAGTTAGCAACAGGTTCTAATAGCTACACAAAGAATTCTTTGTTGAGGATGTCACTACTACCTTTGTTCAACAAGTCTAGGAATTAATGCAACAAATGGTGATAGTGGAGTAATGACCATTAAAACGATCATTGTAAGGTCCAAATATTGAGGGTAGAGCACCTCGATATATCCCTGCAATTAAATGATTTAAATGATAGGTCATTTTGATTATTAAACAATTATTTTTTTATTTTTTATAATTGTTTAATGTGTTTTGATTATTATACTACATTTGTGAGCATTATTACTTATATGTGATTATTATTTATTTTAATATGATTATTATTTTTATAATAATTTTTTATTAAATTTATATATTTAGGCTTTCTAAATATGACTACAAAAAAATTATTTAAAATAAATAAAATTAGCATTGGCTTCATGGTTGATGCTAATAACATAAATTTTATCTTTCCTTCATTGATGCAAAAAGTTGCATCAACATTTTTATATTTTGAATAGCTTCAACATTTTTGTCTAATGCAAAATAGTGTTGACTCCAAAAAATGGATAGATCAACCATTGCTTCAAGAGATATAGTATAGTAAATTAAGTTAATGTTAATGACCATTTAGCATCGATTATCATTATTTATCATAAAAATTTCTCATAGTACACATAGACTTATAAAGAGTTATTAAAACTTAAATTCAAGGTAAAATCAAACACTTAATTGAGTTAATTCTATTAGTTATTTTGACTTTACACAAATGAATATACATACATATATATATATACACACACATAGATAGATAGATAGATAGATAGACAGAGAAAGATTGTTCTAATTGTAAGTTTATTTAAGGAGATTGTTTTAGATTCATAATATGGGTTTGCTTGGATACAAAACAAAATTGCTTTTGAGAGCTTCTCTACTAAAAATATAGAGCTTTTTTAGTAGAGAAAATCTCAAAAACATTTCTAGCATTGTATTCAAGTTCTATATTTACTTCACATTTTCATCTTTTGCTTCACTACCCTTGTCTCTAGTAAGCAAGTTATTCTGCTCTTGATAAATGTGACTCTACTTCACTTTGTGACTACTCCAAATAGGGAATGTTTTCTTTATCTCCTAAGGATTTGAGGATCATTGTTTAGGAAGACAAAAAAGAAGCCTACATTCCATAATCTTATGTTTTCTCATTAACTAAAGATGATACATGTCCTTCTCATGTTCTTATTAGATATAATCATTTCAAAAGTCCAGATAGTTTTAGAGGTGATCAAGAAAGTGAAATAGAAATAAAAACGGAAATAATTATGGTGGAAAGATTGACAATAGTGGTAGTCACACTCTTATTTGTTTACTAGTTCCTCCTATCCTTGTTATTGATGGTGAAGAACTAAGAAGGAAGCTTTTCATTTAGCAAGAGATTTGGACTACCTTTTTTGTTAGTGCTTTGACAATTGGGTTTAGTAGTATATGATTATATATATATATAATCTTATATTCGGATAGTCTTTTGAGGCCGATTAACAATATTGTTATCTTTCTAACTAAATTTATTGCACTTATGTATGTACATGTATGAATGTATATATGTACATATACACATCCACACACATGTAGATATCACATTATGTTATTTGTGAAAGAAGATAATACCTACATGTCTTTGTGCCTAATTTTCATATTGATTATGTTTACAATAAGAATGTATGAACATTTCATTAATTGTTTGGAAAAGTAAAAAATTAAGGTCTAAGCTCTTATGGCATCACAAAAGTATTTGTAGTAATGTTTTTAAGGAAGATTATTGAGGAGCTTAGCACGAGAATATTGAAGGTCACAACACATAAAAAAAAAAGGTAGCAAATTGAAGACTCTAGAATTTTTTATCTCACTTAAGCGAGCCTTAATGACAGCAATTAAGTGAAACTTTGTTGGAAACAAAGGTTTGATTTTGTGATCGCTTAAGCAAAGGCAAATAGGCTTGATTCAGCTTGACCATGTGGGAAACCATAGTTTGTGTAATACCCTTAATTAATATAATGAATTTTTCTTACTATTTTTACAATTTGTGAAATAATTTAAAAACTTGATAATTGAAAATAATCCTCAATTATATAAAGAATATTTGTTCTCTTTTATTTTTTAGATAAAACCACATTACTTGAAAATTTCTAAAGAAGTTTATCTTTATTAACTCAACAATAATTTAAAAGTATTTGATAATATAGTTAATCTTTAATAAAATCATGTATCATGAAAAATATCATAACATATTAAATTTCTAAACTGTGAAAATGTTTGATTTGTATATTCATAATAATTACATATAGAAAAAATCACCCTAGGTTCTTTAACCCATAATTAAATAATCCATCATGTACCAATATGTCATGTCATCCCTACATGCTTTGAGGATTGTCTCCTTAACTCAAAAACGCTACTTAGTTTTATTAAATACTAATTAACGTGATCTTTCATGCTCCTAGTACACAATGGAAAACATCCACACACACATATACTCGTTAGTATACAACAAAAGATACAATCTCATTTCTATACTTAGTGGGTCACAATTTGATGTCAACCTATTAATTAACTTAATTGTCAATTAGGATTACGAATTTTATTAAGCTTTATTTTATTTTAATTAATTATAGTAGGCTTAAATTCATTAACTAATTAATTGGAGGTTTAAGACTCTAATTATTAAGTATAGACAAATCTTGTTCTTATTTACTAAATTGCCCTTAATTTGTTGACTTGTCAATTCCTTCCCTTTGACTTTTCTTAACAATAGTTGACTAGTCTTTGACTTAAGTTGATTAAAGCTTAATTATGATCTTTTCATAAACTAATTATCATGTTTTTCTATTTCTTAATTAATTATTTTATGCTTATTGATTTACTTTATCGAGCTACTACACCATGTATTTATATTATTATCACTATTACTATTTATAATATTAAATTTTTAAGGTGTTCCAGTTTGTCTCTATACTTGTTTAAGCAAGGTCATTTAAGCTTGCTTAAGCAAGATTTCACTAGAAAGTTTAACTATGGAGTTACTTAAGCAAGGCTACTTAAGCTCGTGTAAACGCCTCTTTATAGAAGACCTAATGGGGCCCAAATTCAGAAAGCTCATGGATACAAAAGTCAAACTATAGTTCAAAGAACAAATTCCAATTCTTTTACGCTAAACGGTCAAAGAGAGTTAGTGACAAGTTCCAAGCTTGTGGATTCATCTCTAATTATCTCTACATTGGATTCTTTCTTCCATAAAGTTGAGTAGCTAAATTTATCCTTCATTGGAGTTTAATGTAATTTTATATGTGACATCTTGTACCCTAGATTCTTTATTTAAACAAAGAATACATAAAATAAATAAGATTCATAAGTAGGAACTTTTCAAACCTTTTCATGAGTAAAAGGTTCACATTCTCAATTATCACAATTATATGTATGTGTATGTGTGTGTGTATATATAATCAAAATGGTTAGTACTCCAAAGGTCATACATCATGTAAAACATTTAACTATATAAATAAGGAAATATAAACATACAACTTTGCTTCAATGTCACAACTATTAGAGTACAAGTTCCCAAAACTAGAAATATAAACTAAGCATAAAATGCTAAGACTCTCCCCTAACGTCATACTTGACACCTAGATGATCCTTACCTACAAATGGAAATCAATCAAAACACACACAATAGGAATAACAACAAGGAAAGAGAGTAAGAATCATTCTCACATTATATCATATATGAATCATAGCACAAGCAAGAATGAAATATAAGCTAGCACAAGTCTACATATGGAGCTCATATATAAGTCACATAACTTAGTTATTAACTCATGCAAATGAATATGTGATGCGACATCTTCTAAACACTACTTCGTATGTCATGTGATACCAACACTAACTCTTAAAATAGCTCAAAAGCACATGTCTATCCATAAGAAGTTCGTCAACGTCAACGTCTTTAGTATAGACTACACTACCTAAAATGATATTCTCTGGTGACTAGTTAAGGTTACCTAACTTTGCAAGTAGGTTCCACCGCATAGGATTAGTATAAGCTAATAGAACTTTCCACACTAGGTCTTAGAAACCCCTACGGTCCAAACTAAATTTTTTGTGACCTCTAGCATTTGGTTCATATTTATTTCACCTCAATAAGACTTTTACTACTATGATATATGTCAAACTCTTATTCATGTCATGGTTCCACTGAAACTTACACTATACACAAGTGAGTCCATCATCATTTCTCACAAACTAGGTTGCTCACAACAAGATACCACTCAATCCCAACTCATCATTTCATAGGCTAGGTCACTTATCCAAATGACATATAACAATATTTCATACTCATACGTCTTGCATTCACATTTCATGTTCTATTCACATGTCACAAAGTATGTCAATCATGTCCTCAAAGGGATAAATCACATAAAAGAAATACAATTCACATTTCCTACAAACTCAATTTTGGACTTAAAATGTCAAAGCTGGTCAAACAACCTCATTTGACGATTCCACTCTTGACAAATTCACTTTAGAAGAATCATCCTTGACGAATTACTCAAGACAAATCACTATAATGACTCACTAGGACGAATCACTCAAGAAATTTCTTGATGAACAAAACATCTAACAAGTTTTTTGCATAACCCAAGACTTCTAAATGATCCCAACCACTCCAAAAACATGCTTAGAAGCTTTAGGGACAATTTCTAACACCAATAAGACTACTACAATGCAAGAACAACAAATTATAATCACTAATTCATACAAATTCATCATAAATTATAAGATTTCCAAATCATCAAAAACAAAAAAAAAAATAGAATTCAAACATCAAAATAAAAAATTAAATCACAAAAACATGGGTGCTTCAAGGTGCTCATAACTCATTCAAATCATAAGAAACATAAAATGCCTAAATCTTTTGGGATCTTAGGTAATCCCCTCTACCCATGGCTATTACCATTCAAACAAGAGAAGAATCTCACTCCCCTTACCTTAAAGAAGAAAAGAAACATAATAAAGGGATGAAAATGACACAACTATTTCTTTCAAATCCTTCTTCACAATTGTAGTAGTGGTTCTTGAAATGCTCCTTATGACGACGCTAGAGTAACAAGAGCATTCCAGCAAAAAGAGTAGGAGAGAGAGAAAGGCTCTTAGGTTTTGAAAGCAATATGACAACTTTTAATCACTAATGAGTTATGAGCACAAAAGCCCAATAAGAGAGATTTTAAAAGAAAAGACTTATACATTACAAAATAAGACTCGTTACAAATTTCATACAATAAACTTTTTCTTTTTAACATATATAATTGTGAAAACCACATTTTTAATATTCATACTCATATTCCCAAATTATTATTTATTTAATTAAAAACATATTCATAGGATTATTTGCACATACATACAAGAAAATAGTTAGCAAGGTGTTATATTATCTACTTTCATGTAGTTACATTTTTTATATTGAATAAAAGATTATTATTATTCTCTTCTATATTTAATGTTTGTTTTTGGTTTAATAAACTAATTACATGAATTTATATATTTGATTGTAATTGAGAAATTCAATTGAATTGCGAATTGAAGAGAGTAATAATAATTTTTATGCCTAGGGATATTGGTGACCATGAACCCTTATTTCAACGTTGGTTACTTGGTCACACAAATTGAAGAATTGATGGTGAGGTCAAGAGACTTAGGTTTTTCTCTTAAGGGATTAAGGATACAATATTTTTGTTGGTTGATGATAATGAAACCTTAATTGAATACAAATATTTTTAATTGTATGAGAGAATGATTTAATGAAGTTAAACCCAATGATTTTGACCATTTGTGACAACCTATCTTCTACATTCCACGTGTTTGACTAAAGCACAAAACCAATTTTCTTTATTGCACTTTAATTCTTAGTACTATTTATTTTTCAATTTCACTATCAACTTTTTCAGTCTGCTTAAATTCTTGTAATTATCCAAATATTGGACAAATCCCTATGGAGATAATAATTCATTTACTCTTTATTAGTTGTATGATTTGATATACTTATCATTGTTAGTTATTTTTCTTTACTTCGGCAAGTGTACCAATTCAAGTCATACCCACAGGGAACAATTTCAATAAAGTTTCTTACGTTAAAGCTTCTCTGATTATAAGTCAAATGAATAATAGTTTAATTTAAAATTGGGAATTGGGTTTTCAAAATGATTTTTAAGCAAACAGAATATGAATTAACAAAAAGTTGATTTTTAAAATTTCAATAAAGGGATTTGGGATTGAATGTATTCTATCTTACTCTCTTGTATTTTGTATTTCAAATCACATACAATTCTCACAATA